>JAPYYX010000902.1:0-35778 GCA_030522605.1 Cremastinae sp. B BG-2022a
CACATTATTTGACCGAAAAAAAAAAAATTTTTTTTTGACCAAATTTTTGAGGGGGGCCGTCGTGCCCCGCGGGGGCCGTCGTGCCCCACCCTCCCCTACTCTCTAAACGCGTCGAACCCCCGGGATGTTTAATCGAACTCCCATACAATTCGAGACTAATTACCGTTCTGTCTACACTCGCCGTTAAGGATTATAACATCGATAAGTACCCTGCAGAGGCCCTGGCTCTTGAAAAAAAAAATAGGAAATGCCTGATTCTCGGTAACGATAGAGTGTTCAATTGATTCGAAAAACGATTTGAAACGACCGATTCGAATCACGGCTGTAAATAACGCGGTTCTCATCTCGAGGAATCGAGCGCGAAACAATTTATGAAGCCCCATTTCGGTTCCACTCTAAATTTATACCATAATTCATTTATCGAAAAATTTCAGCTATTCTCTAAACTCCAGAAATACGTTATTGTGAGGTTTCCAAGTTTCCTCATACTTTTCCGAAGTACCCGGAGCGAGTCTGGAGAAGAAAAGGGAGACAGGCAGCAGAGCTTGGACGAAGCGGACTTTCGAAAATTCAAACTCTCATCAGGATAACGGAGGGCAAAAGTAAGAGGATCGTAAAAACCGCATATATATCTGCCGCGCGGAAAAAATATTATAAAGCGAATAGAAGGAGAGATAAAAAGCTCGAAATGTCCGTGGAGTATTGAGCACGGTTGAACGATCAGCGAGCCAAGAGAAATGGCGTAAAGTTTAACGCGTCGGGCCACCTCGGCGCATCCATCTCTAGGGTTGCATGAGCGTACGTGGCATTCTCTCTCATTTAGGGGGTTAAGCTTGAATTCGTCTGCGTGGGCGTATACGTGAGAGCGTCGGCCTTTCGCGAACGGTGATGCAGAAAGAGAATTGCGAGTGTGCGAGTCCGCACGGTGTTAGACGCAGGCGAAAAGAAAAAAAAAGTCGAGGGAGAAGGAGTTCTCGACCGAATAGCTGTGGCATTTATAAACGAGCGAGCTTTCGTCTCAGTTGCGCAATTTCTCTCGTTTTTCTCTCTCTTGCTCTTGTCATTTCAACGAGAGGGCTTTTATGAACCTCGAGTTCCGAAAAAAAAGGAAAAACCAGTCCTCGCACACACTTTTCTATCCCTAGCTTTCCAAATGCAACAGATATTTCAGTGGAAACAAAGCAGCTATCTTCCACTCTATTTTGTTCCCGGGTTCCCTCGTTGAGTGTGTGAGCAACAAACAAAATAATTAACGAAAACGTTCGACAATCGTCACGACGCACGTGACCGTGTTAACTTCGGGATAGAGATTCGTGGAGCAGAGAGCAAAAAAGGGAAAAGGGTAGAGCGACGAAAAAAAGAAATTTGTACAAGAGAGTTCGGTGTACGAGGCGATTTGGCCGAGGGACAAAAATTCTCTCGGACAAGAGGACGAGGAGGATAGTTCTACAAGACAGTGAATTTCCTACGCCCAAGCTTTATACGAACCTCTTTGGCCTCCCCTCGTCCCATTTGTACAAAATGGGAGAGCATCGGACATCGACTTTCTCTCTCGGCACACACACAGACACACGTAAAGACACTTTTTTTTCTCAGTTGTACATAAACGAGTGTCCACACGCTCTCGAGCCGAGTTTCCATGCGAAAACACTCGTAACATTCGCTCTTGGGGAAGAGCGAGAGACTCCTCTCGCCAGAGAATAAACGTGGGCACGAGACGGAAAAAGACGTCGAGAGCGAGAGAGCTAGGAAAAATGCTCGCTTTCGCGCAGAGAGAAATTTCTCCGGGAGAATTTCTCTGGCGCGGAAACATTCGAAATGCTTTTGGCCCCTCTTCGAACTGTGAGATCTTTCGAACGTGTTAGAACGCTTACAGGGCACTTTTACCCTTCATCCCCCATTCTTCGTCCTTCCATTTTTTTCTCGCTGTTACCCTCTCTCTCTTTCTCTCTCTCTCGCTTTCTCTTTCTATTTTTTCTGTTATACACATATATATTTATCTTCCCTTCACTGACCTCCACCTGCTCTCTTCTTTATCCCGTTCATTTCGAACCCCGAAGCGACCCTCGCAGTCATTTCTCCCGCTTCTCCTAACGCGTCTCGATTTTACCAACGGCTCGCGTTCCACGTAATTCACGTTTAACCTACTTTTCACTCTCTCTCTCGCTCATCTGTCTCCTCTCTTCCGAATCGTCTCTTACCTCGAGTTTACCCGTTAATATTTACCGCTCTTATGTATTCATATAGCTGATTAATATCGAATCAGACACGAATGAGGGGGCTTTTTTACTTTCCGATCGTTCTCATCTCGTATCAAAGGGCATAAAAATTGCGTTCCACGCGAGCTTCACCTCTATGGATCTGGTGTGAGAATCTGAATAGATGAGCTTGCTGATCAAAGGAACTCCGTGCGGTTCAATTTTAACGTTGCGTTTATCGCTCCTATACGCGAATAATGAAGAAGCGAAAGTTTTTTTCTAGGAATTCCTTTTAAAAAAATACCCCTACCCGTAATCGTACTTGAACTATAATGAAGAAAACGATTCATACTTTTCATAGATCAAGATAATTCATGGATAATACATGTGTAATAATTTTATTTTTCTTAAATATTAGATAGAACGTTTATTTTGACTCCTCATCATATTCAAGGTTCCCTGAACATTTATTTTAACTTTAAAAATGAATGAACGGTTTTTCTGGATGATAATGCCAGATGAATGTAAGCCACTTATTTGCCAGCCAAAGATATCGTACGGAAAAAACCGTAAGATGATTTTTTCGCGGTTCTCCGAGATTAAAGACGTTTACGGATAAAGAGTTCTTGTTTCGTGCTTGAGACAGATCGTTATAGCGATCGAGAGAGAAAGACGGGACCATTTGTGAGCCCAGAGAAAGGACCAAGGCACTGGATAATATAAAAAGACTCTGGCAATAGAACCATTCATCGTAGAGCGAGACGAAAAGGGAGAGGGAGAGAGAATTTTCTTTGCACTCGATATAACTCCATTTCCTTCTTCCGGTTCCTCGATTCACAACGCATAAATTCTATCCTTATTCCGTCTCTGCATAGCGCACGTACATACACATGCATATTTATATATATATGTATATATTTTCACGAAAAACTTTGTATACGCTGCGTTGAAAAAAGCTTTACGTCTTCTTTTAATTTATTTATTTTCGGTAAATTATATTTTTCACGTTTTCTTATTTTCAACTAATCTATAACAATTGGGGAAATCGGTTTTAAATTCTTCTGCGAAAACGTGCAGAAAACTTTAGTATCAAAGAAGTAATTATGGGGAAAAGTGTTTGCGAGCGTTTCCCGAGAGTGCACGGGCAGAAAGTTTGCACAAAGTGAAGAACGAATCATTGGTCTCTTTGATCTAGAAATCGGTTTTTGTGTGTATGCATGATATTTAAAGTTACCTCGCGGTGAGGGATCCGTGCAAATTGTACCGCGCTACTGAAAATTGCTTTGTGATGAATTCAACGCGTAGGCGAGTTTGTGGAAAACAAAAGAGCGTAAGTCCAATAATTCCTGGCTCGTTTTCACCACCGGAAAATGTGTCCCTTTGTTCGTTACCGCGATCCGTGATTTTGCACGGGAAAGCTTGCAAGCCACAACTTTGCTTCACCTTGAAGCACTTCCATTACATATCGTACACGCTCATCTATATTAATTCAAATTCCTGATGAAATAATGTGCATCATACAGATGAAAATGCAAATTTTTTTAAAGCAATATATGCCATTGAGCAATAATACAAATAATACAAATTTGGATGTGAATTGAGTTTTGTTGTAAAAAAATGTTGGACCTAATTCCCATGTAAATTTTAACTAACTTATAGCATTCAATTAAGATTCAAAGAGGATTTCAAATGCCCACGTACACCTTGAGAATCTTGGCAGTATCTCCAGGGAATCCACAGCCCAGTATTTCCTCAGGAATCCCTCAAAACCCTCGACCAATATTCTTCATGACGTGGAAGAGAACGGAGGATGTGAAATTCCTGAAGGAATACTAGCAAAATTCTCGAGAGATACTGGCGAGGATAAGTTGTTGGATTTTTATTGCTTTTACTTTGCTGCTCTAATTGGGCTCCGATAAATTCTCTACATTTTGGACAAAGCGTGACGTTGCGATAAAATAAATGTAAAATAGTTTGCCGGCAAGGAAACCTCGTTAAAAAATGTGATAAATAATATTTTTTTGCTTTTAGAAAAACAACCAAAGAATAATAATGATGAAGCCCATTCGAGGGGAACATTTTATACAATTTTTTGTGGCCAGGAAAAGATTGCACTGTTTTTTCTTTCACCACAAAAAGTTTGGCGGCTTGACTGTAAACCATAAACTCGCGTTGAAAAAGAAGTTTGCCACGGCATCGTTTCATCTTTTCCTCGCCTCGTTCTGGACGGCTCAGTCATTTCGTATCGCGGATGAAAATTCCATTCATCCAAAGTTACGAAGCGTCGGAGTCACCGCTATAAATTTAGCGAGCTCGCGACATAAAGATATTGCGTGAATGAAGACGATTCGTGATAATTCTCTCGTTATTCAGAAACGAGATGAGAAGCTGAAGTGACGTGATAAAAGAGAGTAAAATGGGAGGCAAAAAAATTTCACACGTACAAGAGTAAAAGCGCCGGAGGTAAAGTACCGTGTGAATAGCCTTTAAGAGGTCAGTGCGACCTGTATATGTGTCTCGTGTTATGTAATACGTATCGCTTGCACATACGATTACGTACATACATAAATAAGCATGTGTCTGTTTATGTAAGGTTGAATGGCGCAGTGATCGGGAATGGGGCCAACGTGTAAGCGTATAAAAGCGGGGGAGGATGTGCGCGAGAGCGAATATTGGAAGGTGAGACTCTCGGTACGAGACCCTGGTCGGTCATTCGGAAGTAACTTGAGATTGTAACTCCCTCACCGAATCACCGAGGAAGACAGATAGACGGGAAGAGAATGGGAGCCGGAAAAACGAGAAAACGAAGAATAACTTTCTATGACCATCGAAGTCTGCCTCTGAGAAGCCTTGTGTATATTTTTTTAAATGTACGAGACGTTTCAGTACGCGTGACAACTTTCCGTCAGACTCCCGCAAGAGAAATATTTTTCCAGAATTTCAAGTAAAAAACATTCCGGATCTTGCTATCCGAGTTGAAAGTTCTTGAAAAAATATTCCCTTCCTCGTGAATCGTAATTTTCGCTCGTATTCGAATATATCGATTTTCTCACACCTGATTTCAATTCCGAGAGCAAAAAATTATGGGAGATAAATTGTAGAAAGAGAATGTATAAAGTGTTGCGGATAAGGTGGATCTTTTTTCGAGGCGAATAATATATTGTAAAATGCAAGGTCGAATATTTTTTGACCTGTGGCCAAAATCTTTTCAATTTCCTTGGAATATCCTGTGCATGTGTGTACCTACACGGATCAGTATATTCTGAAAACCACTTCCCGTCATAGTACTTTGCGCCACCTTGTTCTCTCGCAGTCTATAACTTTCCTCTTGAAAAACTGGTTTCCCCGTGGTAGGGGATGAGACAAGGAAGAAGGATGGCACAATCGAGAAAAACGAGTGTACATAGAGGCAAACAAAAGCACAACGACGAAGATCGACATCGGGGAAATACATTTTTTTTATAGCAGTTTTATCGGCACTTTTGCGCAACTCTGTGTATTCTCAACCGCAAATCCATCATATTTCAACAACAACAAAAATGTAGTTTAAAAAACTAAAAAAACACGCTTTATATACTGTCCTAAAAATGATAAAATAATTGAATAATTAATTTTTATTTGTTACTGTATATTTATTTTACCGTCGCTAATATTTTAACTTGACTGTAGACTAAACGCAACCGTATATTTCTTATTCAATAAGTGATGCATGATGAGTAGGATTTCTTAGTAAACTCGTGACTTCTTATTTGTCCAGTGACTAATTCAAAAAGCGTAAAGCGTTTCGTCCGAATGATTTTAAAGTTCCCAAATCCACAAAACTGGAAAGCGCTCCACCGTACGGAATGTGGCCACCGTACAGGACCTTTTTTTGAGTGTCATCACAACAATTGATTCAAAATTATAAACCTAATAAATAAAAATTTAAAAAACATGTTGTATTCATCATGGATGTATTTATTCATTAAAAAACCGGACCGATTATTTTATTGCAACATTAAAAAAAAAATCGCGAAAATCGGAGATTTTTCGGAGGGTCGCACTGTGACGATCCCTTAATTATTGTATATACCTGCTACCTCCTTGACGATCGTAGAATATTCATCACTTACACTTATCACCTTGACTTGTCACTTTCATCCTCGTCAGAAGACTACTATTTCTGGTACCACTTGCACCCTATTTTATATCCAAGCTCTTTTCCTTCAGTTTTCTTAGGTGGTAAAGCCCCCTCCTTTATTTGGATAGGATCGCTTCAGATGACGCTCATAAATATCATGTTCACTTTTTTTACCGTTTACTACTATGATTTTTTTAAATTTGTATTTATTCAAATATTATCGATAATCAGATCAATTTTATGGCACCGGATCGCATTGTCATCAAAATTACGTATATTTGCTAAGTTTCAAAGCGACACGATAATTAGAAATTGGTTAAATTCGACATTGAAAATTTGCTTACAGATCGTAGAAATATAGAGCGTGTTAAAATGAAAAAACAGTTTACTTTAGTTCAGAATTAAACCAGTTTAATTCTGATATTTTTTAACGTTCCCATTAATCCCGATTAAGGAAGGTTCTCGCTTGAATAAAATGTATCTCAATTATGATGTGATGTTTAATTTATACTAAGAACCCATAAATTTCGTGATAATAATTTCGTTTCTCGGAAAATTAAGCATCTCGGAGGATTTTACTGAGAGATATAAAAATCGCGTCAGCATCGTATTGTGCGCGGGAGGAGAGTTTACGGAAATTCGCAAAGCACTCGCCGCGAAGAATCCGGAATGCATAAAATCAAGAAAGTGACTTTCAGCAAAGTTCGCGGAGCTTTGTGAATCTTTGAGAACTCGGAAGAGAAGCAAATGGACAAGTTTCTCACTTGCATATAATTTCTATCTGAAATTGTATACTCCGAGGCAGATAATGGCGAATTATTATTCTTATGAAACTATATTGTTATTATTATCATTTTGTTCTGAAAAAGAATTCATGGGAGAGTATTTAAAATCGAAAGCCTCTGGGGTTTGGATGAAATCGAGAAAAATTTTGTGCTCGAGTGAGGTACGTTCGTGATTTTTTAGCATCCGATAGGGACGAACGTGGATAAAAAAGAACGATGTGTTACACAGATATTTCTGGGTTGAAAAACGTAACGAGAGAAAGGTGGATAAAAGAGGAATGTATAGGGGAAATAAAAATCCGTAGCGCTCTCGTTTCGGAGATCCGGAGGAGCCGATTCAACCTACAGTATTTTCAACCTCATTTGGCATACAGTTTTAGTTGAAGCAGGAGAATGTGCGTGTGATGTATAAAATGCCGGAGGGGATTCTCGACGTGTACGAGGCGAGAGAAAGAATATGAAAATAAAAGGAACAGCTGGAACGTGTTTCATACAATGCTTTATATCCGTGTGCGTATATGTGTATTAATTCACGTGTACAGGTTCTCCCAAAACTACAGGTTCGCGACGAAAAGTTTAATTCGATAGAAAACTCTGGGACGACTGTCGCTCAGTTTTTTCTGTTCTATTTGTCTCTCTTGAATTATAATTGCATTTTCTACACGGCTACAGCCAATTATGACATTATTAATATTTCGACGAGTTTCATAAATACAATTGCTAAAATTATCTACATTTTTCATGTTGGATATACCTTTTAAAATTATTGGGCTGGGGATGTGAACATTCCTGTACACGCTTATATGCATAATTTTTCAGAAACAGGGCTTGGAGATAAAATTCTTTTTTTCTTATACGGTTTCATACTCTTGCTGGTACTCGAAATTCAGTTCCCTATAGTATCACCCGATTTCGCTCTCGGTTCTGTCCAGATAACAGCTGTCTGCAAGCTCCAGTTTTACGAATGAACTCTGATGCATGCACGTGAGCAGCCTGGATTTTCTCTTAACATCTCTCTCGCGCACATCCAGCACGAAAAATTCATACAAATATCAAGATACGGATATGAAAAAAATGTTTACATTTTTTATTTCGGAGCCCATCGAATTTCTGGATTAGAGGAAAAACGTTATTTTGCTCGGTGAAAAAAAGCTACCGGAAATAAAAGAAAATTTTTTTTTGTGAATTTTAAAAATAAAATACGTGGTGGATGAGAATATGAAAAAAAAACAAATTTGTAACGTTGATCGAAAAATATATTACATCATACGTTAATAAAAGCGATGATAACCAATCTCACAAAAAACCATCGATGTGATCACCGTATCAAGATTTTTCCGGATTATTGTAACGATTGGGTGTCTCGTCATTCTCGATCGTATACATTACGTTGCAGTTTTCAATCATGAGATTCATCGAACAGGGTCCGTTTACATGTCTATATAGCTATATATACACAGCGAAAAATATTTAAGCGAGGAACGAGGAAGGATTTGAGGAAAATTGGCCAAGCGATGGCACGAGTCTCTTTCCTCGCTCTGGCCATAAACTTTTAGTCCGTGGAATGAGACTGTCACGAGAATTTTACGAGATTTTTCAATCAGAGAATCCAGGCCAGACGATTCTACATGGAATTTAGCACATTTTTCCAAACCTTACATTATTTAAAATTTTTTAAATTTCATTTCACGAAAAAGCAATATTTCATCAAAACGATAACAGTATTATTTTTTCCTGTGTCCGTGTTTCAATAAACATTCGATGAATACGAGATTTATCAAACATGAAAAATTTACTGACCAAACGAAATAGATTACTATTAAACATGGAATCCATTTAAAACCTTTTAAATTTCGAAATTTTTTGTGCATTCTCAGAATTCGATCGTTATTTGCAAAAGCGGACTTTTGATGCTTCCATTTCCATTTAATTCAATTTGTTTGTACGCACTGCAAGATTGAATACCTACTGATTGAACTTCTTTACGAATAAAAAATATTTATTTGCGTAATCGCTAAAAACCTTAAATCATTAGGAACAGATCGAAAGAATAAAACACGTAATATTTCTGGCGATAGAAAGAGGGTGCGTTGAAGGAATAAAATTTCATCTAGGTATTAAAATTTATTTCTCGGTTTATATCGCACTGGGTAATAAATTCTGAAAGCGATTTCGCCTTGACTTAAATATTATTGCAAATATATGTATATGCGTGGCGATGTGCAGACGGAACAAAATTAATACGAAGAAAAGAGGAAAATGTAGATGGAAAATGAATCTCAGCTGATTATGAAAATTAATCATTTGAATAAAAGGATTCTGGGAGTGATTCCGTCTATTCTGCAATAAATTGTCTTTCCTCCCATTCTCACTTTTACCGCGAAACACTCCTGGGTGAGTCGCTTGCCAGGATTTGAAAGGAGCTTTTCTTTATCCACCGCTCGTGAGGAAAGAATCTTCCGTATATATTTATACTCTGTGACGTCTCACCGGCATGAGACATTCTACCTCGAATGGTCAATTTCTCTTTTCGGGATTTCCGGAAACTCGAGAGAAAATGAGGGAGAAATAAACATGAGTTTGAGCTTGGAGATTTTGTTTTATCAGAAAAATGCATGAAACTGAATAATAAATGAAAAAAAAACGTTTGTTCTCATTTTTTTCGTTTTGAAAAAGCTATAAATTGTAGCCGAGAGATTGAGAAACCGACCTTTTGCTTGTTCGTAGACGTAAAAATCCGCACGAAAGGGAGAAAGAGAAACAGACACGTGTACGTAACACGCGATGTTTTCCAGGCGCCCGGTGTAAAAGTCAGGAAGAGAAACACAAAAGCTGAGGAGATGGAGATCGTAACATAAATATCGTCTCCGTTATCCAGAATGAACGTAAACTCAATCATCTTCTTTATTACGCTCGCCACAGGCTGCATTTTTTTTCTTCGAATGCATATAAAACGTTAGTGTACATGATTGCGTAGAGACCGCAGCTCACTCGATATTCGTGCATTGGCAATTTGAAGCTTGAAAGAATTCAACTCTGATGCGGTCTGCTATCGCCAAGAGGAAAAATTGGAAGAAATGCGTAAAAATTATTCATTTCTTTAAATATAAGATACATAGTGAGCCACAAAAATAAAAATAAAGATGAAAATAAAAAAAACTCTTGTTTTTTTAAATGCTTCTTTAAATTTCATCTTAATTAACAGTAAATAGAATTCTCGCCACACTCTACTTGAACCTAATTATGATGGGATGAAATATTCGAAACGTATCGAACGAATGAAATCAACTGGAAACACACATTGCACTGACGGGTAATTACTTCATTTCCAGTAAACAAGAAAACCGTGTTAAATTCATAAAAACGTTGCACACGTTGAATACCTCCGAGGAACTATTCCATCACGTACGAATCGTAAACATAAAATAATATTGAGCTGTATTTGGGAATACGTGCATGCATGTGTAAAGCGGGAATCCAAAATTTTCGACTCTCGTCGGGAATAAAGTTGCGGGGAAGTGAAGTGCGAGCCTCTGGGGGGAGGGGCGAGAGGTTAAATCGTGGGGGAGAGAAGAGAGGGGCAGGGCTCTAGTTCCCGTAAATAATGAGAGTACGCGCGAGTGAAATGGTTAATTTAGCAAAATAGTTTGAGCACGTACGTCGCAGGGTACAGTTAGTTTGTAGCCGACAGAGTGGATAAGCCTGCACACGTGCGAAACCATATTAGTTCGTGCTCTCTCGCCTCTTCTACCCCGTATTTGTGTACACGTATAAGGTGTCTTGGAAAGTGATGTCAGCAGTGAAGAGACAGATTTGCAGGAAAATTCCAAGATCGGGAGTTTATTTTAAAATTTGTTGCTTAACGCGAGGTCTGAAGAGTTATTATCGACCAAAATATCAGTGTCGAGTCGGTTGGCTCGAAGTCACGTGACTGATGCCCACGCGCCGACGATCGGTTCTCATTCAATTCTGGATAACTCATCACCGACGCGCGTCCGATATCGAAGGGAGCTGTGGAATTTCCCACTTTGAAATTTTATCGAGCATTGAATTTTCTATGTTCCGCCATCAAATGTTTTGAGACACCCTATACAGATGTTTGTACGAACGTATATATACGTTATAAAGCATCGTAACGTTTAATACTGACTGTATACTCCTCACCCAATACAATAGAGATCTGGCATATAAATTCCGAAGGGTCGAGGTATGAAAGGGCGTACAAAAACATTATTCGGCCTGCTCGGTCTCCGACGCGGAGACCTTCTCACCTCTGGTCAGGAAATCGAAACGCGACTCCGTACACGCGCGTTTAGTTTTGAGAACTGTTAACGTGTTGTGGGAAGCCTCCATCCTGTATCTCCCAAAGGACTATTTTAAGCCCCCGCTTGGCTAAATCGCTCGACTTTCGAGCGTGCCGGAGATAAGACCGAATTAAACTAATATACGTACGCAAGCTGGTATATGTATACATTTTATACATGCATGCTGTATATATATGCGTATAGAGCACATAAATATGTATGTTATACAACGGCCAATACAGCTAATTTTCGACACGCGCTTTTCGACTTGAACTCCGATACTGCGAAACACGTATCTGCGCAAATTTTATCGGCAATTACGAAAATCCGCTGTGTCGCATGTACGTACACCGAGAGAAATCTATTTTCTCATTTCAATTTTGTTCAAGTTCATTTTGAGTGCGAGGGGAGAATTTTTCCGCACACACGCCCTGGGACACATTAGCATTCGATCTCGCGCATATAAAATCGGAGAAGCACCAGATACGCGTAGAAACAAAAACTCGCCTGGGAATAATCAACGAAAATTGAGAAAACGCGTATGCAAGCATATTTCCGATTATCCGAACGTGGACGAGCAAGCGTTTACTTTTTCCTCCTTTTCTGTTTCTTCTCCGAGCTCTATCTTTCCTCCCCCGTTTTTTTGCATAATAGCGCGATGCGAGAGATAACAGGGGGTAATGGGAAAGGGAAAGTAGCAGTGTGTTACCCGCTATCCTCACTCTATCTCGTCTCCGCGCTCGACTATCCTGCCGACTGACTATTACGTACCTACACTACTGCGGATTTGTTCCTACCTCGAGTAGCGCGAGTACAGTGATGAGGAAAACGTGTGCAAGTATACATAAATGTGTGTGAATACGCAAAGCGACAAGCGGTTCCTCTTCGAACTCTCTCCGGGGCTTTCTCATTATGATAGCAAACTTTGAACGCAATTAACGCCGATTCTCCGAGTTTCTGGGTAATTGAAAATTGTGTCATAAACATCCGTTACCTTTCCTGCGAATATATACGAATCTTTTGTGCAACTTGCGAAATTAAAAGAGACGTGGAAAAATAAAAAAAAAGGGCGAGCTCAGCGCTGATGAGGATTGAGAAGAGGAGAAACAAAATTGCATAGATGGTCCATTAGTTCATCTTCCGAGCTATTTTTTAAAAGAGCCACTTCGCGCAATTATTTTTACAAGTGAGAGGGAGCTTACACTTTTTAATGGTTTCGAACGCGCATAATGAGAGAAACGCGATCTCGGTGAAGTAGGAGGGGTAGAAAAGAGCGAAGAAAAATAGAAATACACACCTGTTAACTTTCAAATGTACTTCGTCTCTTTTGTTCGACCTCGTGCGCTTTTATTTCTCTCTTGGGATGGAAAATGTTCTCGTTGCTCCCTCGAATGAAATGATCTGTAATTGTACCGCCGGCAAGGAGAAACGTATCGATGCTCTCGCATTTCCAATTTCGCTCATTCATCAGAATTCAAGCGAGCGCACCGATACTCGACGTGATCGCTTTTTATTTTCTTCTCCCTCTTCGATTTTTCCTTCACTCCTCGCCAACTCATCGCGAATGCAAAAATAAGAAGAAAGGAGAAACATTTTACTTTTCCGCAAAATGTGTAGTATTTTACCATTCCAATATACATTTCCACGAGCTCGTGGAAACGTCAATTCCCACTTTGCTACGCAAACGCTCGTTCAAATATTTGCTCATTGACCGTACAAATATTTTATCATATTTCGCACGAAGTAATTTTTTTTCTCATGTCGCGCCACGATGTTTGAATTGAGTTAAAAGGTTTGGACAAGAGGGAAAAGAACGGAGAGAGAGAGTGTGGGTGTGCGGAGAGAAAAGCGGAAAAGAGGAAAACAAAGATTTCGTTCCCGTAGAATATTACGGATTCAGGACAGCCCTGAATTAAGCGCTTCATTTGTAAGGGATTCAACGAATGTTTACTCGTGCGTGCAATAGGACTCTGGATTCTCTTCAAGTCCATAGAGAAATAAGAGGGAAAGACAAAGAGAGAAGGCCCTGGGGTCTCGAGAGGAGAATGTCTCTTACCAACTTGTCGCTCCACCACACTTCTCGAACTCGAAATCCAAAGGGAAACTTGCGTGAAAATGACATTAGCCGAGGGTACCTGGGTGCTCATGTCGAGGCGTAAGATGCCGAGAATTGACCAAACGTGTACGCGACCGGAATTTTCAAGTTTCTGTGACAAATAAGTATGAAACGCAAGGTCGCTGCTATCGAAAGCTCTGGAATCGGGTAAACGAAGACCTTTGCTTGTCCGTAACAAAATCTCGGATGTGTACAGAACAGGTTTAAGGCCTCGACGGTCTTGTTCATGTGTGCCGTAACACTGATTGGACTCGCCGTACACTCGAATTAGGTCGATCGATCAACGTATTTATCGCTCTCGTGTCAGACTTTGCGCCCTGACAACGTATATACGAGGAAGCTCGAGTCAAATAACTCGGAATTTGTTCCAATCGGCGAGTGCGGCAATGATGGTGGCTTTGCCTCTTGAAATCGGATACAATTTGTATTCGACGCCACGATCAACTCATTAACGCGGTCTCGTGCTACTTCAGAACTGAGAGGGAGCGAGAGAGACCGCCAACCGAGGAAGGAAGAAAGGACCATCGACCCTTGGAGACCCTTGGAGAACTTACGGATAAGACCAAATTTTCTCCACACAATCCTGCATTCGAGTGCGTCAACTCTACTTCGTCTAATGAGATCCAGCCTTGTAAGCGTTGACGTATTTTGCCCCCCTCCCCACCCCTCCTTCCTTTTCCTCCCTTATCCAATCAAAACAATTGAAAAATAGTCAGAAAGAGGAAAAATCTGAAATTTTAAAAATCAATTTTCAGCGTAATTCGACGCAGGAAACCCAACAGCAAAGTTCAAGTCGATAATTGAAATTCAAAGAGGGCTCCTGTAAAATTCGTTCGGACAAGGGGAAATAAAAAATGTTTCCACTCCAATCTTTTTTCCCCAATCTGCAGAAAAATTGTCGCGGTCGGATGAAAACGTGGAAAATCTACGTTACATAATGGCAACGAAAAGTTTCAATCGACTTGTCTATTGCTGATAAAATAACAGGCAGGATATTGGCTTATGTGGGCTGAAGGGCGTACACACACACACACACACACGTGTACATGTAATATTATCTGAGAAGAACATACGTGTATGCACCCCGGCTTCGGAAATCCGATGCTGCGCAGACTGGTACGAGGAACTCAATCCAACACTATTCGATATTCCGTTTTCAATCGAAGTACCAATGAGAGAATGAAATAGACGGAGAGCGTTTTCCTTTGTGTATATATATGCACACGTGCGGAAGGATCGTTCGAGCTACTTCGTTTTTTTTACATTTTAATGCACGATATTGCTACGCGCAATTCTTCGACTAGGAACTATAACTTTTTATGACACCCTGATATTCATTACAACAAGAAAAAAAAAATTCGCGATTGACATGATACGATTCCGAATTGGTGCTCTTTGAATTCGGAATCAACCGAGAACAATGGGATCCTTTTGAATCTTCCGAACGTTGGATGTGATAACGATTGAAAGTTTTGCACATATACTCGCTATTTACGGTATACATATATGTATATACGTGTACGTAAATTATCCTGGAAAGGAGAGTAAGCGAGGGCGGGGGACACGAGATAAAGGACTGGTATTTCATTTTCGCCCAGTATTTCATAGAAGTAATCATCGGAAGTCCTTCGAGTCTCTCATAGTTTCGATTCATTTGAGCTTTCGCACAAGCTCGTCTCGCGAATTCCTCCCTGCCACTTTCTTCGATAAAGTTTAAAGCGACGGGAAAGAGAAGAAAGCTGCACCTTGAGATTCAACCTCTGGCTCTCGAGCAATTAGGAATTCTCCTCGAATATGAGCAATCGCGAATTTATATTACTCCCTCTCGCGTTCTTCTTCCATCTCCCTCGTTATAGCTTTTACCAAGCAACCGTTCGAGAAAGCAAAAAAGGTACAAGAGGAATACGATAATGACGCGAATATTCGATGAGATGAAGTAAATAAATAAAAAACTGATCATCACACTCAAGAGAGACACGGATATGAATTAGATAGAATTAGTAATTTATATCGTCTGTTTGTCTATTTTTTGAGTAATATGAAAAACTCTTAAAATTGATGTAAAATGAACTATCGAGTTTAATGAAAAACAGAATATATTTTATCTGCAGTTGAAAACTGTTATTTTATTGCTAAACTCCTGTATTAATTATTCTGTCATAATAATTGTACGACCGACGTATGTACCTCTAATTGTCAAATCGTCGAAGAACGAAGACGTTTGTCGTTACGGAGTAAAGACAGAAAACAGCGAGGGAGCGATTCCGACGAAACAAGTTAAATAAGCGTGCATTTGTATTGTACGGGAAGTTGTAATTACGAAACTTTCAAGTACGGCGGGAGGCGAATTTTTTTTCCCTCTTTCCTCTTTAGTCGTTTCGACGAATTGAGTGTGACGTGTGCGTCTAAGACAAACAGCGAGTTGAAGCCGGTTTTATTTTATTTAGAGTTCGTCTGAAAACCATAACCGTAATTTACGCGCGTCAACCGCGTTCCTCGTCTCGAGTTTGTAACGTTGCATTTTTAAAAACCACGGGAACAAAGAAGCGTGGAGAAAAACACGAGCACTGTTCTCTTAATGACGAAAAAATGATTGTTTTGTCTCTCTCGGAAAAGTTTCCTTTTTCCCTCTACGCGCGGTCCTTGCCGATATGAAAAACTGAGTCGTTATTGGAGTTGCAAAAAAGCAGCACAAAGGGAACACGAAAAAGAACGAGCAGAAAAAAAACCCATTGAACTACTCTCGCGGTGGGATTTGTTTGCGCAAGCAAAAAAAAAGCTGGGAGAAAGAGTACGATTCTCCTGAAACGAATGTCCTCCTGAAAAGTTTTCCCTACAAGACAGAGAGAAAAATATACAGTCGAGGTAGGGGAGAGATTTGAGGAGGCTGGAAATTCTCGCGCGAGTCCGAGGCAGGAGCAGTCGGCGAATGCGCCGAGTAACAGACAAGCAGCAGGAGTGGAACTCGTTACCGTCGGTATACGGAAACCCCCGAATAGCCGATAACCGTTCTCCACAGAAATTGGTTTAGATTGGTTATCGATCGAGGCGTAAAGAGATTGCCACTCGCGCCTCTCATCTCTCTGCTTTCTTCCGCGCTCGAGGTATGAAGACCAGACTAGTTTCCTTCTTCAAGATTTTTCGCAAAAAGGGGCAAGAAAAAATAAAAATAAATAAAAGATGGGCAATGGGGTCAAGAGGAGAGAGAATGAGGAGAGAGTCAGAGGGTGAGAAAACGGCTGAGATATACGGTTGTTCTCATCCGCAGTGGAAGCGAGAAAGAGAGAGAGAGAGTCCGGACTGAATGGCGAAATGAAGGAAAATGGACAGGTGCTAGGGGATCGCTTCTTTTTCGGTATAACGGCGAGACCTTTCGAGGGGGAAGGGTCCCACTTTCGTCGAGGAACGAGCTAGGAAATTGAGTCTAGGAAAGGCCAATAGTCCCGGGACATAAGCTCAGAAAGTACCGAAACCCGGGAATTCTCTGCTTTTTTTCTATCTACGTATGTGAACGAGCGTCGAGTGCTGAGAACCAGAAGGGCGCGATTCTCGGGTTCTCGAAGCTCCGAATCCGGAAGCCAGGCACCTTTCTCCCGAACAGATCGAGAGCCATTATTTCGTCCTTTTGGTATATCGTCTTCACCTTTTTATGCCCCTATCCCCTCTGGTGTATTCGAAGAAAAGACAATCCGATTGTTCCTCGATACAGTAGCCCTATATAGAAATAATAAAGAAATGAAATATCTTTACTCCTGGAACAATCGGGTACGCACGTTCTATCTCGGCTATTTCCACTTTTAGATTCGCCGAGCCCGATGCAATCTCCATTTTCCGAGAGAAAATTCATTCTCTCTTTTTCCTCGGCAAAAACGCAGAAAAAAATCCTCAGAGAAGAGATAAAACTGCATGTGTTCGATTTGAGGATATTTCGATTTGATTTTGAGGACGTGACTGCGCGTGCGAAAAACTCTTTTTTTTCGAGCCACACATCCGCTGCGTTTCAAAATTTGAATAAAGAAGTTAAAAACCAAACGAAGGTTTCTTTTGCTATTGATTTGAAAATAAATTTGTAAACAGGAATGAGATTGAAGAGAAAGTTACGGTATATAAATTAGAAATGTGTGCTTGCTTTGATGAAAAACCATTGGATAACTCGAACAGAATTCCATTGATTTAATGGAAAATTTTTGAGGCTTTGTATTTTCGCTCAGACACTGTGCCGGTATTAACTTTTATTTTAAAAAATCTGTATATTCTCATTTTCCGGTATAGAAATGGAAACAAAATTATACATTGAAATAAAATTACTAACCAAACATTTTTTTCGGTAAACTTTTGTATGTGAACGAGAGATATTCGAAAAAAAGTTCGTAAATTCGAAATGTTTGCTACGATGAAAGAAAATAACTTTACCGAAATTCCAGTGATTTAATTGAACATTTTTGAGGTTAAGTACCCCTCAAGAATTAAAGTACAAATTTAGTGGGCTGGATGCTCGGTAAGTCGAGGGGAAAGCACGCACAAATAAATTCTTCAAGGTGGATGAGATTTGTTCTTGCCTGAAATTCGAATCACGTAAAGCGTAAGGGAAATCCCTGACCATGGGCAACGTACTGTAACTCTTCTTATATCGTTGTAACCCGCGGTGAATAGCCGAAGCTTGGCAAAAGGTACGTTCAGAGAGCCTAGCCCAGGTCGTTTATACATTTTATGAGGTCACCTGTACTTGCCTTCTCATCTCTCTCTCTCTTTCTCTCTCCCGCAACAAAATGCTGGAACTAACGTCAGTAAAAGTCGACCATCTGTCCTCGTAACTCCTTTGTCACTCATCGAGATTCGATTCTCAATTTTTTTTTCATTTTTATTTATTTTTCAACACAATACGGAAAAAAAATCATATTTTACTGAGAACGATCTTCAAACCGATCGCAAACATTTTTTCACTTGACTTTCCTCACTCGCAAAAGTGGAAAGGAGGAAAAAATCAGTTCGATGCTGGCGAATGAAAGATAAATCGAAATTGGCCCAGCAGATTTTGAGTGAATTTTTCTCTCATATTCAAAAATATTTGCTCTGAGATAAAATCCGAATCGAATAATAATCCGCGGGAGGCAAGGAACGATCGCGAGAAAATCTAGGGAAAACATCAGAGGGTGCAAATCTCAATTTGCCAGATTCTCATTTTATTTTTCATCAATATTTATTACTCCCGTATATAAAATCTTATGGGCAAAGCTTCTTCGTAAATATGTATTTTTTCAACGAAGCAAGTTATATTATACCTCCGTTCTTAAAGAACGAATAAAATGAATCAAGGAAGCTTTGCCGGGCCGAGAAAAGAATTCAATCGAGCGTGAAACGTCTGACGAAAATTGTTTGTGCACACCTTCAAAGAAAAAACTGTACGGAACAAAGGTAATTTTAATTCTGTGGAATATCAATGAAGTATGAAGAAAAGCGAGAGAAAGCGAACTTGAGAATAACGATAAGCCCAAAAAAATGTAAAGTCATCGGAAAGAGCCAATTGACATATTTTCAGCTACACTTTTTCGTGTCGATAAACGATGAGTCCAGAATTCGTTTTAATAAAAATCATTGGAGGAATTACATAATACTTTACTGTGTAAAAAAGAAAAAAAAATGGCGAAAAGATTCGATTGAATGAAGCACCGTTGGCTTTGAGTCTGCTAGTTCGCGTGATGGAAAATCGGTATTATAATAGCGGAGTGTTCTCGTTCGCGTGTGAATACGTGAGATGGAAAAGTGTTGGATCGAACTTGTCGATTCTACTGCCGGCACTCTCTTTCTCTCTTCCTCTCTCACTCTAGGACTTTCCGGATGAACTGACACGAGGAATAGATTGAGAGGTCCCGAGAAAGGGATGATAAAAGAGTAGACAAAAATTCCAAGTCCAATAACCTCGCTCAATTCGGCATTTCGAATCCTCTTTTCCTCTATGGTTTTCTCTTTTCATACTATATGCGTATACCTATATGTAAATAAGGTAAAAATCTATACACCAATTCCTTTTATTTCGTTCTTCCAAATTCCTTTTTTAGCGAGGCTATATTTTATGAATTTTTTTTTCTTCGATTGCTTTCGGAAACTTGTATGAAATTGAAAATATTTGAGTTGAAAATAATTGGTGCGAATGAAATGTCAGTGCCATATTTTTGAAATGATATAGAGTATTGCATTATTTTTCTTTTTCAAATATTTAAAGGAAAGAAAAATGTTCGTATCATAAGATTTTCTATAAAAATGTCATACACTTTGTACAACAGGATCTTCATGTCACCACGATTCTAATAAAAGGTTGGATCGTGACTGTACACGCTGCATTGAGATTTCAATTTTTCCTCAGCTGGTACGAGCAAGAGAAGCGATGAAAACATTTTTTTTCTTTCCATTTATTTTTCTCTTTCTCTCGATTCTCATTCAGATTACTTCGCGCATCCTGTCAGTACTTCTTAATATCCGGTGAGAAATCGTTTGACGCGTTTTCGTCAGAATATCCGAAGAGGGAGTTGAGAAAAGAGCGCACGCTCTGCGATTCCAAATAATAAAAGTAGAGAGAGAGAGAGAGGGAGAGAAAGAGAGGAGGAGACCTGAAAAAAACCAAACGAGGCAAAAAGATGAAAAAGATTCCGAAGCAAAGTGAGACAGCAAAAAACAATGGGTTTCGCGTTCCAAAAATTGAACGACACACGGATTGGAATTGAGCCTGCATTATTCCTCCGGAATTCCCGGCAATAAAATGTCGATGAGAAAAGGAGAAGATAAAAGAGACGATGAAATAAAAACGTTCAGAGTTTGATTAAAATCAAGACAAATGAGTTTTTTTTAAATCTTTTCTCTCCGGATGGAAGATAAATTTTTGGCTGCGTGTTGTATTCGATAAGCGTCATGACGCGATCAAAACGTCGCGATGGGGGGTGGAAGAAGTTCTTCGCGAATAGAGGGCTTTCGAGAATTACGTAAATTATTATTAGAATAAGAAGAGGACAGCGAACGGAAAGATGAAAGGAGAATATCATGGGTAGAGACTAAAATAGAAATGAGGAAAAATCAGGAATCTACGTACACAGAATGAAGAGAGTTTTTCGATCGTCGGGCTCGCATCTCTGAAGGGGTTCGAGGGTGAGAGAAACGCTTCGCGGAGTCTTCGTACGTCATGGCCTTCCCCTCAATCGATTTAATGAGAAAAATGTTACGGGCCACGCGGGGATTGGACTCTTCTCTCTTTCGTATCTTTTCTCTCCTCCCGATTTTCTTTTTCTTCCAATTTCTCCCTTCTCGGTCTTCTCCCTCGATCTTTCGCCTTCTGCTCTTTTCTTCTTGCTCCTCCGGTCTCCTCTCAATTTTCCCTTTTCTCGGGCTCGTCGAATAGCCAGAGAGCTCTCTTCGCAGTCTTCTTTTTCCACGACGTTTTATATAGAGCTATATCTCACTCAACCCTCTCTCCTCTCTCCCTTTGCTCTCTCGCTCATGTCGCTTCCTCTTCATCATTCCTATCTTTCTCTCTTCCGCGATCTCCCTCCTCTTATCCTTTATCCGAAACGATTGATATAGGAGAGAAAGCGGACTTCTCGAAGACGTCCATCTTTCTCTTCTGTCCCTCGCGCTCGAGCTTTACCTCGCAGCCTTCGTCACTTCCCAATCCATTAAAGAAACCCTAGATATAAACGATCGGATATTTTAAATGTCCTTTTTCCTCGATCCCCACTTTGCCTTACCATAAATGTACATGTATACATCAAAACGAAATCAAAGTACGGGCCGCCTCTCTGAGTCTTTTGAAAACAACAAAATTTGAGCTCTCCTGATCATGTCGAAGAAAAAATCCAACGAAGAAAAATCGTTATCAAAAGCTCGCCCCCTCGGTGACACTGATATCCAAACATTTTGATATATTACAAAATGAATAAAATTCCTACAATCGTCCTCATCGAATTTCGACATATTATTCGTGGAGAACTTTTCACGATTTTATTACAAAACGTGGTTTTCCCCATCGACGTCGGAGCGATTTCTTTTCCCATTTTTTTTACGTCAATTCATCTCTAGACAGTGTACTGTTGTCGCATGAAAAAGTGGAAAAATGATGCAATCGAAGAAAGTCTCAACGTTCGAAGACTTTGCGACGAAGTAGAAAAAAAAAGAGACGCATGAGCACGACGGTTGGAAAAAAAAGCAAAGTCTCCGATGAATGTATGATATATAGAGTATATCGAATAAGAGTGGAAATTTCTCATCTCTCCAGAGACGAGCGGCCCGAGTTCTTTATTCTCTTATTCGTTTCTTTTTCGAGTTTTTTTTTTCGTCAAGAGTAATATTTAACGTAGAGAAAATAACATACGTCGCGCGGTATTCTTCGTCCTTGTGACCGTACTCGCTAAAAGTCTTCGATAACGTCTCGAAGCTATATGTATATATACATATATACATATATACATATGTACTGTAAATACTTTCTATAACAAACTCTGGAGAATATAAGGATTCAAGAGTCTATCGGCAACGAACGAGAGTGCGGAGGGATCGCGAGGAGAGAATATTATCTCAGATGTGAGAAGATGAGAGAAAAGAAAGTTTTTACGTTTATTCGCTCGGGACAGCTTGTCAAATTCGCTCAGCGTGAGTGCGAAATGGTGAAAATAAGACTTAGAAGTTTGGAAGAGGATTTTTTTCTCCCCGATATATTTCTCCCTCTTTCCTCTTCTCATCATCGACAAAAATAAAAACACTCTTTGTCAAGTTGCACGTCTGGGATGAGCATTAATTGATTTTGCAATGGAATTTGTATATGCTCGGATTATCATCTACGGAGAACATTTGCGAGGTGAATCGTGCCGTTCATTACGAAGCTTTCGAAAACTGCTACTCATTTCGATACGTAAACGGAAAATTATGCACGTCGGTTTTCCGAATGCGTTCAAGCACGCACGAATATGGAAAACTCGGTCTGCACTGGAAATGCGCGCTTGAAACTTTGGTACGTAGTCAACTATAGAATTAAGGGATGCTAAGTAAGAGCTAAAATAGGGTGAAATAGAATTGCTGGAAGGAACGGTAGGGAGATGGGAAAATTAACGAATCAGTACTCGATGAAATTGCTCGACGCACGAATCGTCGGGGCTTCCGGTTGTACCTGGAAACTCTCGGTGACCATGTTATGAACGTGAGTGCGGTTCCAAAGTTTCTCTCAATCTCTCTTCCTCTCTCTCGCTCTCTCTGTTTCTGTCTAGCCTTTGAACTCCCTCACGCTTCCACTTTGATCTCGTCTTCTCTCGGTAGATTCTCGGCTCTTTAACGAAGAGACCAACTCCTAACGTACATTTGTGTGTGAGTTCCGAGTCTCGAGCACTCTCGCAGCTCGATGTTTGAGATGAGGATCATTTTCTCTTTTTGTTGGTGAATAGCGTTTGCACCTTTTAACCAAAAGACATGTATATATATTTTTTTTAAAAGGTGAACGAAAAAAAGGAAACATAATTTTTTAAGAATGCAATTGGCTTACCATTCCATTTGAAAAAGAAATCTATTAGAAAGGCACAGAGGTGGTTAATGAGCGAGCAAAGAAGTAGTTCAAATCGTCGAATGAAACGAAGGGAAAATACTTCAACTGATGATTATCGAGAAATCATTTTTGCGTCGGTTTGAAAATTTGGTCGGTTTGTTTTCACTGAGAAAAAAATTCGTTGATCCAACCAAATATTAATTGATCCAACAAAATATTAGCTGACTCAAGCAATATTTCGCTCACCCAACCAAATATTAGTTGACTCAGTTGACTCAACCAATGCCCTATTGAAATTTTTCTCAGTGTTGTCCATACCCAAGCCAGCGTGTGTAATTTTTAAACGGGGTGAAATATATGCTTTTCGTTCGAGGTTTTTCAGGAAAATTTGCATTCCCGAAGGGAAGAGAAGCTGCTATCGTTGAGCCGGGAGAGATAAAATGAAAAAGCTCGTCAAGGGAGAGAAAACGCGAAAAGCGAACAGGCTAATCACCAAACGAGAAGTCGAATCCGTGTAACTCGTCGAGATTTGATCCTCTCGGAAATTCATGCGAGTGTAAATACGTAGAGCTCGTAATATTTGAAAGATTATATGGAATAAAAAAGTACTAGATATATGCCGATGGTTCTCGATTAATGTTGAAACTTTTAGAACTTGTGATATTTTAATAAAAAAAAAAATATTATTTCCATGAGTATTTTTGATGAGAAAAAATAAACGAGAAGTGGAGATGGAGAGCAGAAAAACAAAATGAATATGTATCTTTTCTTTTTCTTAAAACAACTTTTCCCTCTCTCATTTCCACTATTTTCCTTTTTCCTCTCTGTCTCGCATGTACTCTCTCGCCTCCATATATACCTCACCGGCTTTCGATAAAACTTTTGCAAACCGACTTACGAGAATTGAACGGAAAAAAGTATTAAAAAGCTCTGCACCGTACAATTTTCGTGAGAATAAGGACCGTAGAGTATTTTCGATCTCGAACGTCGCGTGCGAGAATAATTCCATTTCTCTTGAAAGTCGATTATTCCGAAATCAATTTTATCGACAATTTCATTGATATGTCGAAGAAAATAATCAATGGCATTACATATAATTCATTCATAACAACAAAAACCACAATTCTTGAAGAACCGGAAAAAGTGTTTTTTTTTTCTCTGTATTTGTCGAAGACACGCGGAAGCCAGATGGATAAAACTTTCAATATCGCTAAAAGCATCGTCAATTGCAAGACTGACGTGCTCGAGACGTAACTTTTTCCGCACACACACTCGTTGCGATAAATATAAAAATATATGTACACGCACATTTCACAGAGCAAACGCGACGAGTCTCGAGATATTTCGTTTCCGAGCGAGAGTGCAGCGCGCGTTATTTTCTCAAATACAGGGATAGAAGGGGTCTAAATAGATGAGCAGAGAGAAGGGTCATCATTTTCTTGGTAAGAGAAAAAAATAGAAGAAAAAAGTTGTCACGCATAGGTGGATTCTTGAGATCGAAAGGACTTGAGTCCTCGTTCCGTCAACACGTCGAATTTTCGAGACTTAAGACCTTTTCCCTGGCAGCGGTCGATTTATGTGCAAATATGTGTTATATCGGCTCTAGTATGAGAGAAGCTTTTCGCCGGCATTTCAGGATGATAGAGGGAGAAAGTGAGAGAAAAAAAGGGAAAAAAACGAAGAACGGTGCGGTGGCGCTCGCGGGTCTCTCATCGTTACTTAGAAAAATTGGTAAAATATACCGTGAGCCGTGAGAGCGCAGATGGTTCTTTCTCGTTTTCTGCAAGCTTTACTCAGGCACTGGAATAATAAGAAAAAGGTATAAGAGTGAATGAGGAATATTCTGGGCAATGCTGTACTCTTCAAGCTCCATCAAAACTGCGCAGTTCGAGCGAGGACAATGTTCGCTTCACTCTGAATATGACGAGTGCCCTTAATACTCTCCCGTTCTAGAGTTCCTTTTTTTAACATTTTCTTCGTTTCTCTATCCTATTCTATTTCCGAAAAAAAGAAGAAGCGAGTCGAGAGAGAAAAGAAACAAGCAAACGGACGAAAGCTTGACTCTTTCAGCCAACAATTACTATTTTTCATCGGTACGCAAGAACCTTTCGAGCGACTAATTTATTTTCACCCTTTCAATGCACGAGTAACATTCAGAGAGACATTCATAATGATTTTTTTATGCATTGAAATATTTTCCTCTTTTTCGACACATTTTAAAACGTAAAAAATGGACGAACGAGCTTGTAAATCTGAATTATAAAAGTATCGAGTATCAGAGGAGAATGGCAAAAAATAAAGAAATTTTATCCAATATTTCGCAAGCGGTGCTCCATCATTATGATATTTTAACTAGTTCCGGTGAAAGCTCGCTATTCAATTAATTGACTCGACTTATTATTGAATTGGTATACCTTTGAATTAAACGTGGAATGAAAACGTCGAAATTAAGCATGTAGAAGCATTTCGGGATGATTATCAAGAAATAAACACGTATTTTTGCTTTATGGAAAAGTGGAACACTCGAAAAAACGACACTGAAGAAGAGATGCGCGAGGAAAAATTTGACGATGCTAGCAGCAAATTTTGCAAACGGTTACGGATTTTCGCATACAAATTTGTATCGTAAAACATTGTGCAAAGAAAGTAAAACTCGTAATTGGGACTTGAGACGAATGTGTTTAAGTACTAGGGCAATTTTTGTTGGGCTTTTCACTTAAAGCATAATCCCCGAGTATAAAATGAAAAACGAGCGTCGCAATTTAAAGAGAAAAGAGACTTTGCAAAATTAAACAAAACCTTTAACTCAAACTCTTAACGTGATATATATTGATGTACATTTATTACAGAAATATTATTGCATATCCAAGATTTTGTTGGCGTATGCAAATATTATTAATTCAAAGAAGATCTCAAAACAAATGTGTAAAAGCATTTCAATGAAAGGATTGAATTTTCTGTATACATTATACATATATTGAAATTTTGTTTATGTTTCGAGTGTTTCATTTTATTAATCAGAAGTAACCGAATCAATAGACATTCGAAATAATTAATAAAACTTTGCTTGAGCAAGTTTCATTTAACTGGCGGGTTATCGGTAGAATTTACGTTAGGGAGGGTCGTAGTCGAAAACATATGCAAATTTGGAATCAGGCTATCTGCTCCGTGCTCTCGGTCCTTCTCCGTCATGCATATTGCATGACAAAGCAGTGGCGGAGAAACGGAGAGGGAGCTAAAAGTCCTGCTCTATATTTCCGCAAGCTGCGAGTCTTCCCTTCGTTTTCACTCGACCACACTTCTCCGATACCCACTACCAATTCCCTGGCTCCGAAAGACCATCAGGGATCCATACGCGAACTGCTATCCTTTTTCGATCTTACTTCTGAATGGACGATTCGTTTATTCTATCCTCATTCGCGATGAAAATGAGCAAGACCAAACTAAATAATTAAGTATATAGACAAAAGTTTTTCCACCGAACAAATGAGACATGAAATTCAAATAATTTGCATTTTCCTACAATAAAAAAGACATAATACCAGTTTATTATAAGAAAAGTGTCGAAATATGGTTGAAAGTATTTTTGTGATTCTTCGATTAAAAATCCAATCCATTTTCTTAAATAAAATATTGATATATGTGAGAAATTGGCTTGTTATTTGAACATCCGCTGACAAAATAAATGTAATATGTTCGTCGACCTTTGGGGCAGTATTTTTTCTTTTAGCGTATTTTCTCTCGAATCATCCATTTCTGAATGGAATGAAAGAGCAATGGGATGATAAAAAAGTAAGAGAGATAAACGAGGAAAGAGGTAGAAGTTTCCGAAGCTAGTCGCAACTATATACACGCCGCTGTCGCCCCGGCTCCGTTGAAACTTTACTTCATTCTGAATTTGTAATCCAGCTCAAACTTTGATAAGGAATTTACATTCGTGAAAAAGCATTCGGAATTGAATTTACCTCGGTGGATGGACCGCCAGGCTGCGTGAACCCCCAAGCATACGACTCCGGCATTTCCCCTTTCATATCTGGCCGCTCACCAACATTTACACCTGCGCACGTACACACCGAAAAGAAACGAATCATGGAATTCTTTATTTCCGTCGAGTAACAACGCGAATATATGTATAGCTCATTCAAGCAGAAATTTAAGCTTTCACCGCAAATCTTATTCGATGCACGAACAGCTCGAATCGGAAGAATTATTGTAAAAGCGCGAACGAAATGCTACAAATTTTTGATTGGAAATGTCGATGGTGACATACACCAAAAGAGGAGGTTTATGTAAAATAATAATGCATCTCCGTGTATAAATACGCGTGGGGTTCGATAATATCTGTCATTGCGAAGTGTCAGAGGCGTATTTTTAAAAAAATAATAAATTATCGCAATTTACCTTGGATATTTGATGCATCTACAATAAAATTGGCCCAAAGTTCACGTTGCTTTGAGTGAAAATCACCGTGAAACAGTTCCAAAATCAATTTAATCCGCGGTGTATCAAAATATTTTCTCACTGTTTATAATATGAAAAAAGTCTTATTTGTTTGTTTGCTATCGAGCGTGTTTCCCGGGTATGTTTTCATAAGCAATGCATGGGGTGCGAACTTCTCACTTTCCCAACAGTTTACCTCGCGAATGTGTACAAATATATTGGTACATATTTACATCCTCTCTCTACCGATGGGTTATACTGACAGTTCCGTAGTTTGAGCATTATCGAAGTTCACGGAGGTGAATTCGAGTGTGGGCTGCACTTTGGCAAGATTTGATTGTGATTCCACGATCAAAGTTACGCTCCCTGAATACTCTAGACATGAACGAGAGCCGGAATTGGGAGAGACAGAGAACGTCAGAGGGAGGATAAAGAGAGAGGGAAATGGCAAGGGGCCGAGAGAACGAGGGCGTCCGCTCACCTGACCGGTGCAGGAATGCACGCACGTTGAATTTCAATCGCTTTCTGGAAAACTCGCTCTCTCTGCCCCGCTCTATCTCCCTGACGTTTCGCTTCCGGAATCGAGCGCAGCGTCGCTTTCGTGATTTTCTAAAACAACTCGGTAGCCCGGCCAGTTTCGATTTTTACTCCTTTTTCTCTTTTTATCTCAATTCTGGTATACTATCGTCTTATCGATCTTTTGACAACCGTCAAATACGCTCTCCAGGCGCGATTTTTCCTTCAATCATCCAAGTACCCGATCGACCGCACGATCGAAAAGGTGCTTGGCCATTTTCGTATAATAAAGTGGAAAATAAGAGGAGATAAAGAAACAAGAATAAGGCAACAATGGATTTTTCTTCCAACCGTGGAATGAAATGGGATGTACTTTCTTTTTAAACGAGATTCATGGAAAAGAATTTTCCTGGATGCAGAAAAAACTGGACAGTTCCTCCGGTGGAAATGTTTACCCCAGGATACTCGTGTCCGCACGTATGGGGAATTTATCGCATCTGTGAAAGATCAGAGGGGAAAATATGGGACGGTTTTTTCGTCTTGTAGCGTTATCGGAATTTCATTCCACTGAGCTTTTCCTGTATTTTATTACGATGTCGAGGGAGCGGGCGAGAGGATATAAACGCGTTGTATATTCACACTTGGAGCTTGTGCAGAGCTTCTGTCATGTTTTGCATCCCGCGTCACTGATCGAACAAACATTCGCCACCCCTGGACGTTCTCGCATCCTGAGGCTTTACGGATGCAAGGAGTATGAGAAAGGGGCAACAATCTGGATGAATCATCACTATTAAGGATAGAGCACACTTGGTTAACAAAATACACACACGCAATCCAAGAAGGAACGAGAATTATTTAGCATTATTTTGCATTCTCGTTATCCCGAGACATTCTGGATATGAGATCGACAAAGAGTGCACAGTTCATTCCCGAAAATAAAACGCTCAAGGAAATATCGTTAAAAAAGTGAAATCGTTCAAAGCGAGAGAATAAAAGTCTCCCAGAGTTCTTATTCTTAATTTTTTGTCTTTCAGCGTTATTTCTTCCTCTTCATATCCGGCAAGAGCCAATTACTTTCGATTGGCTGAGCGAAAATTTCTCTCCAATTTGGGCTAGCGAGTTTCATAAGGTTCTGGAGAAGCGAAGGGAATAATGGAGGGTTCGCAGTCTCGAGAAGGACTCGAAATGCGAAACGTTCCGGGTGTGACGACGAAGAGAACAAAGAGGGAATAACGGACCACATTTAATGCGGAAAGTTTCTAAGGAGGTTACTTCTTTCTCCCTTGTCTGCCACTCGTGACAATCGATACGAAAGTATAATGCGAAACTAACGCGTCATTTTTTTTCGTTTCTCCGGTGCTCTCGCCCTTTCCAGCCCTCAGGTCACGTATCACGGAAGGACCGAGCTCGCCTCTCGATTAAGCCTCCAGAGAGGAAACGACACATTTAGCAAGGGTTATACTCCCTCGACAGTTTCATATTAGACACGATCCCGAGAAGTTGAGAGGGATCGCATGAGAATTTATCCAACTGCCTGGACAAAATAGGCTTTCGAGTGCGACCCTTAACGTGAAAGATTGAACGAATTTCCGGAATGATTTTTCAAGAGCGGGCGCTTAAGAGAATTTTTTCACGATTCTGGAATTAGAAGAGATATAAAAAACGGAAGGGTGCGAAAAGCTATTTGGAAATGCTTGCGTGAAAGCGAGGATAAAAAAAGATTTTTTTGTTCACTTCTGTGGAGAATTAACGACATGCAAAAAAAAAAAGAAGCGGAGAAGAGTTGCTGGGTGAAAAATGTCGAGCTTGAAAAGTGTTGATCCTGTTTAAAGACAAATGATGGTCGAAAACTCTCCGGAATTTCGACACGTATGTATGGATGTAGGGTCCGAAGGGTCGGTTCGTCAAGTACATATTCACGTGTCTCCGGTTTGTTGGTATATACACTTATATGGCTCGACACTGCTAAACTATATACGTATGTGTATATACATATACATAGAGGAGTATTTTCGGAGGCACTCGGAGGCCCTGGCTACATCCTTAACTCGCTGCCGCGCACTTTGTTAGTTTGCAGCTAGTCTCGTTAACGGGCGAGAGCTTGAGTGGCAGAACGTTGGGAACTCGATGCTGGGGCGAGACGAGAGAGGACTTTGGGGATCCCCGGAAAGGATGGCGAGGGACGTTTTACCGAGCGCAGAATCCTTCCACCCTACATCTTCGACCGTCTCTTGCACACCCCGCGCGACACATCTATTTGTCCAGCAACAGCTTTCGCCAACTTCGTCCTTCCGTGGTTTTCTCTATCGTAAATATACATTTATATATAGTGTACACGTTGTATATATATGTATGTGCGTCTCGCGTAGCAACTTCCGCTTCACGGCTGCTGCTTTCTTCATCGTCCGCAAACATCGAGATGAAAATGATCGGACTTCTCTCGATGGATTCAAGAAATCTCAAGATCTCTCTAGTGGGACGGAAATTTTCCTCGAAACGCCGGTCCGACTTTATCAATTTTTTTTCGTCAATTAATTTTGTATGTGAAATCTTTGGGTATTCTTTAAACTCTCCGGAATCCAACGGGATTCCATAGCATGGATGATATTTAATTATGCAACAGATATGGTGAAGGAAAAATTGGAGGAAAATTTCCGGTAATACACGCGGATTTGGTTGCAACGAGCTATTTCGGCTGATTCGGTTCGCGAGAGAAGAAAAGCTTTGCGGCTAAAAGTTATTATAATACTTTGGGAATACATCGAGGCTTTTCGAGTATCTTAAAAGTAAGGAAATCTTCCCGTACACTTTGCGTTTTCTCCTCGATCCTCATTTTTTTTTTCTTATTTTTCACGGGATATTCTCATCCGGTGGGAAGCGCCAGCTTTCGAAAATAAGATTCTCTCTTGCCCGTGATCGAGTCAATGCGCTACAGTGATAGGAGGATCGCGGAAATGAGAGGGAAAGAGAAGCGAGGTGGAAGTGGAGAGAGAGAAGAGGAGAAAGTGAACGAGAAATAGGGAGGACGGAAACGAAATGAGCCAAGACAGAAATTGTGTGTGCGTGTATATGTGTGTGTGAAAGAATGAGAAACCACGACACGAAGCAACGTGAATACAGTACTGAAAACGAATGAGCGAGAAAAAAAATGGAGGAGCGCCGAGAGGAAGAGAAAAAGAGAGTACATACAGAAGTGGAAGAAAGAGGCAAAGATTCTTCCTTAATGAGTATCCGGTGGCTTAGCCGGTCGCTGGAAATTGCATGAATGTCGTTCTTTTCGGGCTTAGCTCCTCCATTTTACTGCTCGGGATTCCCTGCCACCGAGACCTTTTCCTTTATTCTTTATTCTCCATCTTTCACTTGCCTCCATCTCCCGCTCTTCCTTCTTCGGCCGCCTCGAATCTATTTCATATCCTATGATTCTCTGCTTATTTCCTTATCCTTTTGATTATACATGAGTAGATACGTACAGAAATGCAGTCACCAAAAAAAATGTGAAGCGTTCTACCTCTCCTTTCTTTCTCTTCTCGTTAAAGTAAACCCTTATATTATTTCTTATTCGTTCCACCGGTATCCATAGATTCACGAAACGGTCGAGTCGCGGTCGACGCGAAATTAATTTGCACAGAATTACTCCGAATAATTTTTTCTCAAAAACCGTGGAGAATGTAGAAATATCATTATCGAAAATAAGATGATATCCTCCAAAAATTTTGTAACTGGATTTTCATACTTCTCTTTTATTGCGATAAAGCAGTATTTCAAAAATCTTATAAATAGATTTTCATTTGCGAGCACGATCGAAGTGAAAACAATGAGACAAAAATATCTGGGTTCGTTTCGAAATCGCATATTACTGAATATCATATCGTATTTCGATTAAAAAGCGATATGAATAGCATCGTATATATGTTACCTTTATCTAACATTTATTTCAATGGATATTTATTTCAAAAAGGTTTCATCAAGTACTGTCGTCAAGAGGAAGATGAAAGGATAGAATTAAGATCTAGTCTTGGAAAGCTCGAATACAGTTTAATTGGCGAAGCGTTCTGTGACTGGAAACATCGAAAATAAAAAACAACGATTGGGACACGTATCCATATCAGAGCACATAAATGATATATAAACGCACACATGCATGAGCATGTCGTATGCACGATTGGGGTGAAAAAAACGAGTCGAAGAGGGAAGAGAGAACAAGTACCCGATGAGATAAATATGAATATAGATTTCATCTGTGCACGGGAACTCTTTTATCAATCGATATAGCTGTATAAAACGCACCGAAGACTCGATCTAACGAAGTGAGAGAAATAAAGAGAGGAAGTAGAGAAAAGAAATAAGAGCGAATTGTGAAGCTCGGATATAGCCTCGATGTCTCGGGAACAAAAAAACGTTGAGGACGCCGATATATGAATAAGTATGAGCGAGTGTGTGTAAAAAGCAAAATCGCTCGCTCACTCGCTTGAGAGAAAAAGCGAGAGAAAAGTAAAAGAACACATTGGAAAATCTTCAATCGTCTTTCACAGACACAGGGCACGTACGCGGTGGCTTTTCTCTCGTTTTTTTTCTTTCCTTTATCCGTGCAGATATAGGCGAACCTTCGTAGACGTGCGAAGAGGATGACGAACACGACGAGTGAGGAGAGGAGAGGAAAGATTCGTCTCGGAGGAAGCGAGAGAGCGTTCCCGGCTCTCCTCCGACCTTTCGTCCTCTTCATCTTAACCCATCGCTCTTCGCGTGCCGCCTACCAATATACTCTGTACCACGTCCATCATCCTTCCAAAAGTGAGCTTTTCTCCTATCCTCGCTTTTCCGTCTCCGGTTGGGCGTTCTCTCTCAAAAACTTTAGCCACCTGCACCGTACATATTGAAAATTTTCTCCACCGATCGTGTCAAGATCGCAAATGCTCGAATAATGCTTTCTACGAGTTCGAAAGTTTCGCTGCCACTTGTATCCATAATAAAGTCAACTTTCTAAATATTTATCGGACGGCTCGATCGACGGAGAACCGTCAAACGGGACATGAGAAATATTTCCTCTCTCAGCCGCGTCTTTTCCCACTTTTCGGAAAAAGTAAAATCTATTCCCGTTAAAAAGCTCTGAAAAAGGTTGCTATAAAAAAAAAGAAAAGATACAGAAGTACATTTTTTTATTTCTGTTCCGAAAATTTTTGTTTTATCGCTTCCCGTGATGGCACTAAAGTTTCAACCAAGAGATATCTTTTTGTTCTGGTTTAAATCTGCTTTTTTGTTATTTTTTTTTACGAGAGAGACTAGGTCGAGACAGGGCGTGCACCCGTTGCCAGAATTATTTTATCGTTTAACCCTGATATTTATAGGGTCAGGGAAGGTCATAAATTGGACAAAGTGGGCCGGGAGAATTCTTTTTTCCGTTTTTTTTTATTTATTTATTTTTTCGTGCGCGAGGCGAGGCAAAGCATTGGATGTGGAGGTGCCAATGTGGTTAAACGATTACCGCCACGGGAGTTTACGCAGGCCAAAACGGCCCCCGTGCTCTAAAAGCATCCACGGGAATAACGTATTGCAAATGAAGGCATTGTTGCGCCCTCTTTCAGCCCTTTTCATCCTTCCATTTCTCGCCACTCGGTGAAGGATCGACATTATATAACTACTCTAGCTGTGCGCTACCACGCGATGCTGTGGCTCAGTGCGTTTAAATTTAAAAGAAAAAAAAACAAAACAAAATATCCATACACTTAGCGATTATATGAACAATCTTTCTATTTACATTTTTTTTTGTATAGATTTCGTGACGTGAACATTAAGCGTATTTTCTCAATCGCATTGCCTGTATAAGCCCTTGGAATTTTTTCGCTCCGTCAAAGTGGCACGTAAAAAGTAACGAAGAAATAGAAAAAGTGAATTGGTCGCGTTTGTAATCGTAGAAATCACGTTAGTCGAGAAAACTTGAGTTCCCAAGCAAAAAATTCACTTCGCAGGAGAGCGCGCGGTTCCTTAAAGATATAAAAACTCCAGCCCTCTCGCGATATTCATTTTTCATAAACTCGCTCAATTACACCGGCAAGCGGGAAAATACGAGAGAGAATAAGAGAGAAAAAGGAGAGAAGAGCTTAATTACGCGTAATTACACAAAGAGAATACGATAAAACACATTAAAACAGCAATTACAGAAACTTGCATCCATTAAAAACAATGTTCATAAAAAAGGGAGAAGACACCAGAGAGCACACAAACTTCAGTGGACTTGTTCGATTATTTTGTATCATCCGTGAATCGTTATGAATTATTATCGTTCTCCTGTTGTTATTATAAATACGCCTTTTTTTCTCTCGTCCCACACTTTTCTTACTTTTTGCTCCTGTTTTATGTGAACGCTGGCAATCTTTTTGGCCCCGAACATCGCGATATATACTGCGACATTGCCAAGAATCGCGAGCGGCGATATAGCTCGCGTGAGAATCGTTGGTTTCGTGGAGAGGCACGAGAAAAAGAGAGAGAGAGAGAGTGAACAAAGTTCTCGCGCTTGAATAGGCAGCCAAGTAAGTGAGCGAGAGCAGGCCCGAAGGAGAAAGTAAGGGAGAAAGACCGATAGCCGGTAATAATAAATAGCGTCGGAGGATAATAGGGGCCGAGGAAATAATTTCTCTAAACTCGCAGCAACGAGCGAACCGGGAGAGAGAGAGAGAGAGAGAAGAAATCTGGAGAATTTTGGCGATATCACGTGGGTTAGCGCGAATCTTCGCACAAAAAGTAGAAAAAAATGAAAATGGCGAGGGTGTGCCATGAGGCCAAGTTCGTTCGTCCTATATATAATAAATTTTCTGTGTATATATCTATACGTGTGAAATAAAGCGCCGGTACGTATGTATGGAAAATGTACAAAGCCCTGGGCTGCTTTCTCTCCTAGCGAGGGAAACCAAAAACGGGGGTACTAGTTACGCGCTCGTATATAGGGAAGACGAGACGGGAGGGAGAGGTAGAATGTCGGTGGGACATAAATTCAGCCATTTTTCGTAAAGTTTTGGCCCCCGGGACACAGTAATGGCGTGCAGCGAGGCGAGCATAGACCCCGTTTATATTGGAATATGAGTACGCTACGCGTACACATGGAAACAGGGTTATGTTTCCCCGGTATTCACGTATATTTCTGTCTCACTTATATCCTTTTTCACAAATCGCGATCGAACTCAGCACGTTATTCGCTGGGTCTGAATAAAAAAATAAATAAGTTGAAAACACAACCCTTGAATTTTTAGTTCGACGCGTTTTTCGTTTCAGCGAGAAAGCTTTTTTTTCCAGATATGCTGAGTACTATGAATGTCACCTTTTCAAAAAATTGTTGAAAAACAGAAAATCCGTTACAGAGGAAAATGGATGAAATACAATCAGCATAAGCGAGAAAAATTAGCAAAGAGTGTGGTGGATTTTTGTCCACATGCTTTTTTCTCTTAAGGTGTGTGAACACGGTCCAAGAACTGTGTCCGAGTCCTAGTGAGAAAATTTTTTAATCTTCAAATTCCGATGTTTGGTCTAGCAAAATTACAAAAAAATCGCAACAGATAACATGTTTGAGGCTCATTGATAAGTTTTCCGTGATTTCCTGGCGGAAATTGGAAAATATTACAATCGAAAAATTTTGTTACCAAAACTCGGAAACATTTATAACCAGAAACTCGGATCGCGTTCACAAACCTTTAAGGGCAATGGAAACCACGTGACCACCCAGCTTTCGTAAATTACGGATTTCTCAATTAATAAATGAATTGTCATCAAAAATTGGACCAGAGCGCC
>JAPYYX010000903.1:0-35748 GCA_030522605.1 Cremastinae sp. B BG-2022a
AAGCGGTCACCCATCCAAGTATTGGCCGCGCCTAATGCAGCTTAACTTGTGGGACCGCCGAAACTCCACATCGACCACGGGCCTACGACTGTCGGTGAGACACCCGATATATATTTTATCAAAATTTCGCTAACCTTTCGATCCATTTGAAAGCAGGGTCAACTCGAATCGGATCGTCCAACAGAAGGATGTTGAAGGGACTCCTGTAGCCGGTTAAATTTCTAAAAAGACTCTTCTCGCCTGTTACGAGGTCGCCAGCCAAATCGTAGGCTTCGGTATGCTTGTGCTCGAGTACCAAATCCTTCAGTCGCTTCTCGAGGTCCAAAAATTCCTGTCGACCATTCTCATCGACCAAGCCAAGACTATAAAAATGATCCCCGTAACTCAATTGATTTACCGGGTCGGTGTATCCGTCCGACACGGCCATCCCTTTGAGATTGATTTTGTGCTCGGCATTCGGATTGTACAGATGAATCGCGTAACAGGTCGCAGGAACGAATTTTCCGGCGTATGACTCGCCCGTTACGTAAAAATCGTTCTTGCGAAGATTCGGGAACATTTGGAAAAATTGAGCCATCGCAATTCGCATTTCTTCACCGATCTGAATCTGACCTCGAGGGTATCCATCCTGTCAATCAAATATTCAGAAAAATTAGAAATCTTTTTTAATCTTATTTTTTATTTTACCATCTGTAATTTTTATTGAGAGATTCCGCGCGCATGCTCGAGTGCTAAATTTTTGAATCTTGATTTAGAGAAATTATTTATTTTTTATCTATTTTTTTATTTACACGAATAAACCAATAGCTTGAGTTCTTCCTGTAATTTTGAATATACATCATTCGTACATACCAACCGATTGTAGTCATTTTATAAACGTTATTGAAATCGACTTTGAGACGTGACTGAAGTAACTGAACGTGATACTATTTGTTATAACTGCGCTTTGTTGAATATTTTTTAAAAAATAACAAGCGTCACCGAAAGTATGTAGATAAATTTTTTGTACTTTCTACAAATCTTCGATTTTTTAAAAGTAATTTTACTTCGTTGCCAAACAACTTTAACATGTGGCAAATTTGTCTTATTACTCAAGAATGAACTTGCTTTGAAGACAATTCGAAATGAAGCGATTTACAAAGAGCAACAAATTTACTAGATTTCGTAAATTATAAATTTCTCTTTCATTTTCGATCAATTGATCTTGAAGAAATTATGATATTTTCCTTTCGATCAAAAGACTGAGTTAATTTGTTGCTTATTGTTGTTATATGTATGTGTTATTATTCTTATTGATTATTGTTATGATTTGTTTGTTATATCATTATTATTATTCTTTAATTTTATTATCTATTTAATGATTGATATTATTATTGACAAAAAAACAAAAGGCGTCCAGCTCACGCGAAAAAGCTATTTTCCAATCTTTCCCTATTTTTTAATTAATCAATACATAAATCCTCAATTTTTTAAATCTTTTTTTTTCTAAATTTTTTAAACAGTTTCGATATAATTTTTTTAGAAAAACGAAAATTGTTTTTTATTAAAAAATCTACTTATTTCTTTGGCTTACATCAATAAATTAGAGGAAAAATTCTTTTTTGTCAAGTTTGTTTTTAAAAATTTCCAATGGCTTTTGAACTGAAATTTAGGTTTTTTTTTAAATCTATAAAGTATTTAAAATTTTTTACGTCATATTCGGTGAAACTGAAGCCCGTGCCAACTGGATTGTCAACGTAAATGACATTGAAAGCGTCCGTCCAAGCTTCCTTCCTCTTGTTCAAACTGCCACCGGCAGTGACTGACCATGGGCCGTTTATCAAGAAGAGACCAAATAAACCGGTCACTCCAGGACCGCCTTCGAGATAGAGGAGTACAGGAGCATTCGCAGAATCCACCTGGAAGAATGGACAGAAGAAATGTAAAATGTTAATTATCTAGTAATTAAGTTAATTCAATTCATTTCTTATTAAAAGAGATTAAATTGACAAAATCCAAACCCGAAGTATTTTGGTGAATCGGAAACCCAAATATTAACTTTAAACACATAATTTTTCAATAAATACGAATGTAAGAAAATAAATAAGCTTTTTGATTATTTAATAGCATCAGCAAATTAAATAATAATTTACAATTCTTTACTGTTAACTCAAAATAAATAAATCAATCTACAAATAAATAAATAAGTATATAGATGATTAAATGCAACAACGACTACTACTAAATAAATAAATAGTAATTTATTTATTTCTAAATAGTTAATTATAGTTATTTGACTAGTTCAAATAGTTTAATAACTATTAGTTTAAAAATTACTATTAAAACTATAAAACTATTAATTAAAAATAGTTTAAACAACTATTTAAATGTAAATACTTATTTAAATAAATAGTTATTTATTTATTTCTCTTCCATATTTTCATTTCTTTTATTTTAGTTATTCAATTTTAATTATAAAATTAAACGAAAAAACAATGAATGGTGAAACAAAAGAATAAATAAAAAAATTAATAAATCAATGAAAAAGTGAATAATTAAATTAAATTCACCTTAGCTGGGAAGTACCAGAAGAACAAGTTTGAATTGTAAGTCTTGTTGACCGTCAAGAAACCAGCATAGCTGGTCGTGGTCAGCATTTGCAAGTGCACGACCTTGGCCTTGTTCCTGGCCTCATCGAGTTGTCCATCCTCGATAAGGGGCGTCAGAAAGAGCGGATTTCCGGCATTTCGATTTTCTTCCTGACTCGACGATGCTTGTCTTACTCGAGAATGATTATCACCGGAAACTTCGTCATTCATCAAAAGCATTATTGCCATTACCACTAGACTAATTTCGAACCAAAAATTTCTGAACTTCATTTTTATTTTTTATTAATTTTTTTAAAATTAGCACAAATTTTTCTCGAGGTGATTTGTTGACTCCGTTTCCGCTGGGAGTCCAACGGCTTGTGATTCCCTTCGAGAACGAGTTCTCAATTTATATTGCAAGCCGCATGAGCAAATCAGGCGAATTGCCATATATGCGAATATAATATCTTTTCGCAGAACAAACATCGGGTCGTCGCTTCATTCAATATTTTTAAACTCTATCAATTTGGAGGATCAAAAGTTTAACGAATTAGGAAAAAAAAATTAACAACGAGATTAAAAATAAAATTTTCGCAATTATAAAATAAATACAATATAATATATAGACGACTGAGATACGATTGAGATACAATTTCCGAAAATAGAAAATAAACAGATTTTGAAAAAAAAAAAAAATTTACTACGATGCGTGCTTGAACGCAAGTAACAATTAATAAAAAAAAAGTCGTATAATCAAAATTCAGTAAAAAAAAACATTTTGAAATTTATCTAGAGTTTTTACATACAGTATGTAGTTGAAGGTCGAATTTATTACTGAATTGGTGGAATGCACTTTAAATTAGATTCAGAACGTTTCAACGTCCGTGGGTTTTTCCGCAATGCTTCTAAGAAGATTAAAACTTTCCTTGTACTTCCCCATCTGTCACTAAGATAAAAAAAAGATTGTGATTTTTTGTTGTTTTTTTGCAAAATGCAAAAAAGTTTTCCGAAATGAACAAAATATAATAATTCAATTACTTTTGTGTTTCTTGGATTTTTAAAAAATTTAATGACATAGCATAACATTTAAAAATTGATTAAATATAAAAGTTAAAAATGAAAATTTAGTCAATCACCAAAATTGAAACCCTGCCAGATATTTCTCTGAATTTCAAAAAATTGGAATTTAAACTATTATTTTCCAAACTATTTTTATCTATGATTAATGTAATGCGGATTATCGTCGACCCAATGAACTCCGTTGAGAATAAGAAAAACCTGGACAATGTTTATTCAAATGCCGATTTTTCTAAATCATTGAATTTTTTTGAAATAAAAAACTGAGGTCATTGACCGGGACCATAAAAAACCAAAAATTACACTTTTAAAATATGATTACGAATAAATTGAAAAAAATTATACATTCATTATTATGTTGTTAATTATATAATCTCATTTATTTATTTTTGTTATGTAAAAAAATACTTAAAGATTGAACAAACGAAGGAAAAATTGTTTCGAAAAGATTTCAAATTTCTCAAAAAATGCATTAACGAAATGAACAAAAAATTGAAAAATTATAGTTATAAAAAACGATATTTTTAAAATTATTTTATGAATTTATTTTATTAATTGAAAGCTTATTTACTGAGAAAATAAATAATGATTGATTGTGGGGGTGAATGAATTGGCTACCAAAATGGCAAAGATTTGTTTGTTCAAGATTCAAAATATTCTGTTCGATGTTGTTTATCTGGGCCTGATCTTTTGTACTTCGTTCAAATGGTAAATAATTCAACTTTCCTCCAAGTCAAGACTAGCCCCTTTTGGGAATTTGTTTATTTGGACTGGAAATTAATTAAACGGAAATATAGCAGCGTGTCGAGATATTCTGATATGTACGCTTATTATTTTTCTAAATTTTAAGGAAAATGCATTAACAAAATACAAAAAAAATTGAAAAAATTATAGTTATAAAAAAACGATATTTTTAAAAATTATTTTATCAATTAATAAATTGAAAAAGTTTCTTTTGTTCGGTAGATTTTCAACATTTCTCATCATTTTAAAAATATACCCAATCCTTGAAAAAAGTGTACAACAACCCGGAAAGCTTATTTACTGCGAAAATAAATCTTGATTGATTGTCGGGGTGAATGAATTTACGAACAAATTGGCAAAAGTTTGTTCAAGATTAAAAACTTTCTGTTCGATGTTGTTTATCTGGATCTTATCTTTTGTACTTCGTTTGAATGGTAAATAATTCAACTTTCCTCCGAGTCAAGGCTACCCCGTTTGGGAATTTGTTCATTCCGACTGGAAATTGAAATATAGCAACGTGTCGAGATATTTCGATAACGTTTACGATCGCTTATTATCTTTCGGAATTTTAAGGAAAAGAATCTTTTAAATCGATCTGCATTGTTTATCGTTCCGTGAATTGCGGAAAATTCTGTAATTAGTGAAAAATGATTATTATCGTTTATGTGCTGACTAACAATTTTTTTACAATTTATTTTTTCATTTATTTTATTTATAGAATTTTTAAGGAGGGTCGATACCAATTCTCCTGTTTTCTGCGTTAAAATAATGGGGCATTAAAAAATGTAGAAAATTTTATAAAATTAGGTGATAATAATGTTCTTTGGTATCGAATATGAACATTCAATTTTTTCAGATTTTCGTTCTGCTTGGTTTTTGAGTAATTCAACTTTGAAATTTACTTGTATGAGCATAGCATTCATGTGTATATAGTAGGGTTGGCCAAAAATAAAAAATAATTTTTTTTCTTCAGTTACCGTGAAAATATCATTCACGATGATAAAAAAAATACTCGTAAAACTATTTTTTGTTCTTTAGTTACCGTGAAAATATCGTTCACGATGATAAAAAGAAATTAGTTTTTTTGGCCCACCCTAGTATATAGGTATACATTCTATGCATAAGAATTCGTGTTTAATTGTGAATAACTCTAGAACTAGATAGACGGAAAATCTGGAAAAATTTGTGTCTTTGTACTTGATCCTGATTTGATGCACTCATCAAACTTCATTCAATTCTCTACTTTTTTGTTCATTTACAATGTCAATTCATAAATGACAGTTCTTCCAGAATCTTTAAAAATTTCAATTTCTGAGGAAGGAGAAAAAAATACGAATTAGTAAGAAATTACGTAGTATTTATTTGTATCTCAGTAAGTAACATTGTTGAAAATCACAAAGTTCATTTGGCTCGAGTTATTTGAGTCTTGAATCTAAACTACAAAATTATCATAAAATATGTCATGGAAAAATACTTGCTTTGATAAAGAGAAAAATGAATCAAAATTTTTTTAGTTTTTCACGAGCATTTTTTTTAAATCGATGCATATATAAATTCAATCTTTTATCATTAGAGAGCAAATTATTAATGCCTATTTTTTTTTAATTTCTGAAATCAATTAGAATCAAACTATGAAATTCTCGTGATCATTCAACAGAAAAAAATGTCGATAAAAATATTTTTTTTTGTTCTCAACGATTATCTGTTTAAAATAGATTACAGAATAAATTCTTTCTTCTATATATGTCGATTAATAGAAGAATAAAAATATGGACAGCAATTTTTGTATGAATAATCTACTTTCTTACTTTTCTAACTTACTGCTTTGAAAAAATAAAATTTGATCAATATAAAAAAAGATTTAAGAATGTCAAAGCCTCTAAAAATCAAAATCTGGAATAGTTCTCGGATGAACATTTTTAAAAAGCTTTTCCGTAAGTGAATCTCGTGATGAGGTCGAGAGCCCACTGGGGTTGATCGGAAGGAACCATGTGACCAGCATTTCGTACCAAAACCTCGATCAGATTATCAACAGTTTTGACATAGCCAGCCAAATCTTCACCAACGTACCATGGCTTTCTTTGAGCTGTTTTATATTTTTTTGCCCCATCCCAGGCCAAATTTTGCAAATAATTCTCTGTTAGGGGATACGCGACGATTATGTCCAATTGTCCATTGTAAATGAGAACTTTGTAATATTTCAATAATTCGGCGACTGCAGCTGCTTGAGATTTTGTTATGTCGCTTTTCAAGTGTCTCTCAACGTTTTGCGCCTCGGTGCTGAAAGAACTATTTCCAACGTGGATCGACTTTCTGACGTCAACCTGAAACATTTTTTGTTATTTTAACCATACTTATGTACAATTTCAGCAATAAGCTGTGAGTTTTTTTACTCAAGTACTTAGTAAGTATATTTCAATTTGATTTTAAAATATTTATTCAAAATAAAATTGATCAATTTAAGAATTTTCATGAAGTAACTTTACGAACTTAATGAAGAAAACTTTTCGGTGCTATCCAAATTATGATTGAATTAATTACATTTACAATGCAATGATATGGAGTTTGTCACCATAAGAACATACAAAGATTAAGAATAAGTAACACACCCGTTGTATCCATTCAGCCATAGAGTCCTGGTCAGTGGAATCTTTTGTCCTCAAATAGTTAAAATAAAAATCATATCCCGTAAGATTTTTGAACAAGGAAGGTGCCGCATTCAAATCACCATCGATGAGCTTATTAAAGACTTCAAAAGCGTCATCGTATTTCTTCTGAGCAATCAAGTCACGTCCCTTTTTCTCCAGAACTTGAAATGCCTCTTTTCCATTTTTATCCAAAAGTCCAATTTGGTAGAGATAATCACTGTACAGCAATTGATTTATCGGATCAGTCAGTCCATTTCCAATGGCGAGGCCTTTCAAATTGATCTTGACCTTCGAGCCAGGATTTAATTTGTGTATCGCGTATGATAAAGCTGGAACGTATTTTCCAGCGTAGGATTCACCGGTCACGAAAAATTCATTTTTTTGCAGCTCTGGGAAAAGTTGGAAAAATTGAGTCAGGGCTAGATGCAAGTCGAGACCAACTTGAGTTTCGTTCGTTGCGTAGCCTGCATCGTTTTCTGTGAAACTGTATCCAGTGCCAACTGGATTATCAATGTAAATTAAATTGTGGTGAGTATTCCAGGTGTATTTTCGAAGCTTGAGAGTTTTGTTCTGCATCACCTGTAGATAATTATTTATAGATCGAGTATTGAGTAGGAAATTAAATTATTTTTAAAATAAAAAATAGCTAAAATTTAAATTTTAAATTATTAACTATGAATGAATTGTTTCAAAATGTTAATTGTTATTAGTTACTATTCAAATTATTGTTGAATGTCGTCAAACGTGTTTGGTATACAGAAAAATATTTTACCTCAAAAGGACCATTTTCTGTGAAAAGACCAAACAGTGAGGAGGCTCCGGGACCACCTTGAAGCCAAAGCACTACTGGAGCGTCTTTAGGTTCTACCTAATTGTAAAACAAGAAAAATTATAAAAATTTGGCTGATGATTTTATTTTAGCTTTTTGCGAATAGTTTTAGAAGTTTGTCAATTGAATTTACAGATTCTCAAAAGGTTTTAGGATAGACTTTGTGAAACTTTGCATTATATTATTCCTATAAAATTTGTATGATCATTTTTATTATTAACAGGATTTAAATTTGAAAATTTCTAATGTTTTCTCCATATTTTGGAGGAGTCTTAAGCTTTTTGATGCAATTTTTAATTTTTAAATTAATTCATGTTTGACTTAGAGCAATTCTATATTCTCTTCATTCTGTGAAACCCAAAAGGCCTCATTTTTTCAGAGAAATTAATTTTGATAAGAGTTTTAGCCTTGATTTAGCAAAATTCTTTACTCTGTAAATTGTGTAATATCTGAAAGATCATTTTTATGCGATAAAATTTCATGGAGAATAGAAACAATTCTCTGTGAAAAATTGATAAAATATTTTATCTATCTTTCAATTATTTATAAAAGCTTTCCAATCAAAATTAGGGTAAATGTTCAGAAAAGGGTATTATACTCAAAATCGCTGATTTTGAAATATGTTGTAGAGGACATCTTCCTGATCATTTTATATCATATTGCAAAATCAACGATTTTTAGCATAATACCCTTTTCTGAACATTTACCAAAATTAGCTTTTTAACAGTTTAAATAGCAGGCTGAATTATCAAAATCAAGTATCCTGCTTTGAAAAATTTGTTCATCTTTTTCCCAGAATTTTTTTTTGATTGATAAATTTTCAGCCTCTTGAAAATTACAAGAACCTTAAAAAAAAGGGATGATTTCATTTTTGCCAGCGAAGTTCTAAAAATTACAAAAATAAAATTAAGCCAAGAATACGATTCAAGTTAAAAAAGTAAAAATACAAATGAAAATTTTTACCAGAGCTGGAAAGAACCAGAAAAACATGTTGGAGTTGTATTTTTTGTTGACTGTTAAATATCCAGCGTAGCTATTGACATTGTTCATTTGGTCATGCAGTACGGTTGCATTCTTCCTAGCAATATCAATCTGTCCACTTTCAATTAAGGGAGTGAGAAAGAGTGGACTTCCGGCATCCCCAGCCTCAATTTTTTTCAAAGGAAAATTTTTCAATTTTGGATAAACATTCGTGAAACTTTGGACATCTTCAAAAATCACAGCTGCGAGGAGAAAAACTCCAAAATACAATATTCGTGCCATTTCAATTCTTTTTTTTAAACAACTTGTGTTTTTAATTTATTTTTTAATATCTGATTGTTCGAAAAAATCTACTTGCTATTTTTTTTGTTTTTTTCGATTTTGTTCTGTTTTCAAATAAAAGGGCAATGTCGGTCGGTTGCTTATTGCGTGTTCGATGAAATTCAACTATTCAACTGAGATTTGCGACGAGGAATCGAAACGCGATAAAAAAAAATGGACGAGTGTCCGAGGGAGATTACATTTCCCACCCGTCCTGTTTATAACTATACGTTTACTTATATCGCCAATGAAGTTTTAGTTGGTTATCAGAATAGGTCAAATTATCGTAAACACACGCAGCATTAGTTGACAAAAAATAAACAGAGCTGGGCCGCTGCAGTGTGAAGTTGGACAGTTTTGTACTTGTATGAAGTTGGACCAAATAATTGTAGAATTGATTTTTTTCTTTCCATTTGAATCTTTCGCGCTTTATGTATACTGATCAAAATAAAATATTGTAAAATATAATTCTTCAGATTTTAATGATTTGATGATTGCTTCATTGCTAATGATGACGCTGTAAAATTTTTTTGAATTTTTTTGCGGTCATTTTATAAAAATTCTACAAATCGCCAGTATATAGCGCCACCAACAAGTTCTTTTTATTTATTTAGCAAAATATTGTAAAATGGAATTCCGTTTGTTTATACTCTGAACGACTTAATGCAAATTAAATTAGAGTTCTCCGATTTTTTACAATTTTTCAATTAATCTTTTGGCGGGAATGTTATAAAATTTACAAATCACACTTTTATTATTTGGTAAACAGCATTTTCCTCACATCAACATAACCTCGAATATACCTCGGAGTGCTCAAATCGCAAAGCCCTTTCTTGTTAGAGCGATCGGAGGCAAAATCCCAACGAGATGGAAGTAGACACGAAAAATATCGTCTCCATCGACGAATTGATGGAAATCGCGCAAGGAACGTCCGAAAGACAATCCAACGTGTTGTCCAGCCCTGGAAATTCATTTCGGGTCATGGCATCGTCTGGAACCGTTGGTTCGGTTTCCATCAGCCTTCATCCTCTCGTTATCATGAATGTCAGCGAACACTGGACGAGACTCAGGGCTCAGGAAGGCAGCGACCAATTAGGTATAATTTAAATCAAAAAGAAAAATTAACAATCAATTAAGAAGGTGAAGAAATAATATTTAGTAAGAATTTTTGAGTGACAAAATATTTTTCTTTATTTTGATTAAAATTTTATAAAAATAATAAGAAATTTGGTTATCGCCCATAAAACGAATTTTCTCGATGAATAATGTTGCGTTTTGCATAAAATTAGGAAATTTTTTATAAACTTTGAAAGAATCAATCTTTCTTTGATATTTGATTGTATATAACGTCAGAAATTTTCTTTCCATAAATGACTTTTCCAAAAAAATCTTTCCAATTATTTGACAAAAAAACAATTATTTTTGTTTCAAGTTTACGGAGCACTGATTGGTAAACAAAAAGGACGGAACATTGAAATAATGAATTCCTTCGAACTCCTATTCACCTGCATTGGTGGAGACGTTATAATCGACAGAGAATATTACACGACGAAGGAAGTACAGTTCAAGCAGGTTTTCAGCGAAATGGACTTTCTTGGTTGGTACACAACTGGTGATACACCCAATGAGAGGGACATCAGAGTTCACAAGCAACTTTGTGAGATAAACGAGTGCCCTGTACTTTTAAAGTTAGATCCAAGACCAAAAAATACTGATGTAAGTAAAAAGAGAAACTATTTTTTTAAAGAATCTTCATTTTTTTCATTAGAAATTTATTTTTTATTTTTCAAAATTTGTTTTGCTTAGTAAATTTTTTTTTCTTTCAGCAATTGTCAGTCTCTATGTACGAATCTGTGATCGATTTAGTCTCTGGAGAGGCCACAATGCTTTTTGTACCCTTGACTTACACTCTAGCTACCGAGGAGGCCGAACGAATCGGCGTTGATCACGTCGCGAGAATGTGCAGCAATGACCAAGCTGAGAGCTCATTAGGTAAAATGTTTACGAAATATGAAAAAAAAATTGTTTACAGAAATCATTCAATATTTTTAACTTCTCATATTCATGTTTACCAATTAATCAATTAATAAAAATGAGTTTTATATTTTTATAAATCTCTTTCCATGTTAGTCGCTGAACACTTGGTAGCTCAGCACAGCGCGATAAAAATGCTTCACTCGCGAGTGAAATTGGTCCTTCGTTACGTTCAGGCCGTTCAAAGTGGTGAATTGAAAGGAAATCACGAAGTGTTAAGAGCTGCTTGTTCACTTGGTCATCGTTTGCCGGTCCTGGATACACCGAATTTCAGAGCTGACTTTTATAACGTAAGTAAAAAAAATCATAAATATAAATTGCATTAGGAAAATAATAATAAGTAACAAATACGAGTAACTATAAAAAGGAATAAGATTTACTAATTACTAGTATTGAGAATAAATTATAATAATTAATTAGTCAAAAAAGTAGATAACATATGGCAAATGTGATTTTTTTAGCAATGCAACGATTTTGGTCTGATGACTTATCTGGGAATAATCACGAAGGGCTGTAACGACATAAATCAATTTGTGAACAAATTCAATATCCTTTACGACAAGCAATGTATGGGAAGGCGTTTGAGGAGTTTTTTCTTTTGATAGTGTAAGCCATTGAAAATACTCTTTTATAACTATTTCTTGATATAAGTTCTACGGATAGTTAAAATAATTATTATTTAAGTAAAAAAATTTAAGTTACAATAAAAAGAGAATGTTGAGATAAATAAAAATTTGATAATCGCACAAAAAAGTTAATGGGTGAAACGAAAAGAGGAGAGTGATTTGGGAAATCGAAAAGTTTTGAATTTTCAATAATCTTTTTAAAAAGTTAAAATAATTTTTTTCAGAATGAGATAGAAATTTGCGATTAAAATTAATTTTTTTTTCATTAACATTGCATTTTTCACAAATACGGATTCTTACAATTAAACAAAAATTTTCCAATAATAATAACGAAGTAATTTTTCGCAGACGTTTATTTATTCTCAAAAAAATTCTGCCATATAAGCCACATTTTTTTCTCCATTCTTTTCTCTCGTCAAAATTCTACCAACGTTTCTCCATAAATAAATAAATAAAACAAAGTCCAAAAATGCATCACAATTCCACGAATTTGCGCATGTTTTTTCTATGGAAGACGGTTTTACATCTTAGGCAAATTTGTCCTTACTAAATTCCAAAAACAACTCGTTTCTCTAATTTCGGATAAAAAGTAAGAAAATCAACGCACTGTGCAACTTGCGCCAAAGTCTCGCATTTCTTAACTTTTCGTAAAAAAGCCTCGTGAACATTAAATGGCGTTTTCAGAGCCAACATTACATTTTTCTTTTCTACCTAATTTTCAATTTTATCTTTTTATAAATATTTTAAAATTACATATTTACGATAATTTGACATTCTCGTCACCAATACATGCTTTACAAACGCCAATTTACAAAATATATTATGATAAATATTATTATTCTTTTACTATTATCATTAATATTATATTGTGCCACGCGTACAATTATTGCCTGTTACGTTTTAAAATCGGAAATTTTTGAATGAAGTTTTGGTAATTCTATAGATGATTCGCTTCTTCTTTTCTTTGTTGGTATTTATTGGAATTATAAAAGTTTACATTATGAAATATACAGGTTTTTGGTTTGGGTTCGGGTACAGGAGTGGACTGAGTGAGTTGAGTGGGATATTTAAAAAACTAATGGGAAAAATGTCCCTAATAGGAAAAAATTCCGTTTCCCATGATGTATTATTCTTTGAATCATTCTATCGAAATAAATCGCGAAAAAAAATGTTAACGCTGTTTTTCGAAGAAATTAAACCCATCTATAGAATTACCGAAGTTTTTCCGGGCCTTTCTTCCTACTAAAAAAAAAATTATGACGGAAATAAAACCGCTGAAAAATCTTTGGTATCGACTAAAAAATTATTTTGCCTTTTTATAGTTTTGTAAATTGTTTTACGGGCGAGAGTTATATTTTGTCAATACACACGTTGAAAAAATTCTATAAAATGTTTTAATGAGTCGGTGAATTTATTGAGGGAATTCTGATATCTCTATCTGATATGCTTGAAATGTTTTTTTGGTTTTTTGTATGTTCTCTTATGCACTCTTTTATGCGGTTATACGATTTCATGATTTTTTTACAATTCTGTTTTCCATTCATACAGATGAATAAATAAATATAAAATATTTACTCGATTATTCTAAAACCTTTTGCTTATAAATTTTCCATTTATTTATTTATAAATAAATTTTCATTATTTATATGATTTTTTTACTTATAAGTGATGCTTATTCATTTACAAATCATTTTCAAAATAATTAGACAATTTATAAGCAAAAAAAAAATTCGAAATATTTTCGATATTCAAACTCGCGGGTACAAATCTATATAAATATTTCATAAAATAATGAAATACGTATATTTATATGTAAATTGATGCGAGTAATATTGGGCGCTTCTCGAGATTGGGAGAACGAAAAAAAACCAACTTCGTGAACTTATTTCAATTTTCGGGGTTCGTACCGGGTAAGCTGTCTTCGATCATCGTGGCGAGAAAGTCGACGATGACCGACAGCATCACATTGGGCTAAGGACTCGGTTTGTCGACCCCGATTAATTCCTCGAACAGTGTGTTCCGACCTTTAACCCTTTCTTCGATTGTATGAACCGCGAATCTGAGTGTTGCCGCTGCCAAATCTCCCACGGACCATCTGCGATCAGTCAAGACCCGACAAACGGTGTCCAACTGAAAATTAAAAAAAAGAAATAATTGCATAATGTTCATCTTGAAGTGCTGTATGGTGAATATTTTGTCAGAAGTGTATTTCATCTTGTTCTATATCTTCAAGGATTTTTTTTAAAAATACAAATGCATATTCGGTCTTGAAAGATATGTTCAAGGTCATTTTTTCTGACAGTAACGTATGCTTGACCTTTAGGAACATTGTCAAAGACAAGCGAGGTGTGTTCGCCTTGAAACATTGGTTGACCTCGAAATATGATTTCAAGGACATTTTTATTGACAACATATATTTGAAAGCTAGGGATTTCCCATTTCTTGATTTAAAGCATAATGGATTTACTATTTTCTCAGAGATTTGTTAGATTTGCACAAAATCAAGAGAATCACAATCCTATTTGATGAAAAGAAAACAACTTAGTTTTTTTCTTCGAAAATTCTTTAGTCTCGGAGAAAACGGTATAGTTCGATTGCTTTCGATATAGGATACTTGAATATTACCTTAACGTTGTAACATATAGCTTTGAAATAATGTATATTTGTCATTGAAAAATATTTTCATTATTCTCTTTGGCAAACATTGTGCACAGTTAACCTTGAAACATGTTTTCAAGGACATTTCGCATAACAGCAGCTTTATTGACCTTGCCACTTTGTTTCAATGACTTTGTACTAAACAATAATCTGTATTTGACTTTGAAAGATGTTATCAAGGGCATTTTACCATACGATAGTCGACTGTTGCCCTTGAAAAGTAACAAAAAATATATTTTGCACAAAATTAACATACATTTGTCCTTTAGAAAATATTGTGATGACCTTTTAACAAAGGTTAGTATACAAGCGACCTTCAAATACGTTTTCAAGAACATTTTGTTACACAGTAACATATAATTGACGTGTAAATGTTTGCCAAGGATGTTTCATCAAATAATAATGTACAAAGAGATTTTTTTTCGCTATTAGTTAAAATATATTCTTTTTTAAAAAAAGTTTTTTTCAAGACTTTTTTGTTTGCTTGCGTCAAACATTATTATTTTTTTATTACCTTGGACAAGCTCGCGTTACCGCAAGTGTAATAAATCAGTCTAGGTACGCCCGCGAGCGAAGCAGCCAGCCATTGGATAACCAGTTTCAATTGTGGATCGCCTTTCAGACGCGATCCACAGCCCCAATTTCCAGTAGCTACTGGCAGTAGGCCGCCTCCCTGAGGACTATTGTCACCTGGTAACTGGATGTGAAAAAAAGTTTTTTTACTTGATAAAATATCAAAAAAATACCTGCGCGTTTGAAAGCAATATCACAAGCTTTTATATTTTTTTGATTAATTAGTTAATAGTTGCAAGCGTTTGATGAATATATTTATATTAAGAAGTTACAATTAAAAAATTTTGGCCACAAAATACATAAATATGGATATATAAGAAAAAAATCTGATAGCGATTTTAGAAAATATCGAAAGACAGAACGAGAGATAGAATTTGGTATTAGTATATGTGTGCATGAAAGTGACAGGAAAGTCTCGGAAGATATTTTGATTGTTAATTTTTTTTATCCACTTTTCTTTCATTTCCGACACCTTGTTGCTGATCGTTGTATTTTTTGTAAATTGGCTCGTCGATGCAGGCAAACAGAACGTCGTTTCTTCGTCGGCCAGAGTCTGAAGTACCTCGGATGTAAACGTCACGGCCCAAAATTTACGACGCTGTGAATCTCGAAATTCCTTGCCACTCTCAAGCTCGCTCTGAGCGTCTTCATAAGTCGTTTCCTCGTCCGATTCGTGTACCTGAATATCGTCACTACTTTGTTTTCTACATTTTCTCAAATTGCCGTGTAATTCTGTTAGTTCTCATCTCTCGTTCCATCATTTCTCGTATCTGCGATTTACATGCATTTTTTTAGAGTTTCGTTGTCTGCAAACAGTTATTTCTAGATTGTCAGATCTCCAAGTCCATTTTTCATGTTCAGTGTTGCCGTAGATAAAATAATGATATTAACAAAATGTGTTGATAGTCGATAACATCATTATCTACGGTAACAATGGAATAGCTACAAAACGGCCTATTAACATCTAAACCCCAACTTAGTACACTGACGAATATGTTTATATATACGAAATAATCATGGTGCAAATATATCACATTGACAAATGATCGCATGAATACTCAGATCATTATTAACATTTTGTTAAATATCTAAGAACATCGTTTAATGATGATATTGATTTATCACATAAAAAATGACAGCATCTACATCTGAAATTTAAAACGGCCTATCTAAATATTTACCTACAATTAACTTGTTTAAGGTGATGTTTAAGTGTTCTATATTGTACAAAATCGGGCTTTGCTATTTTCTCTGAAAATTAACAATCTTTGGACCACATGGTCTTCTTTCTATCAAAGAGCAATGTAATTCTCTTCTTTTTTCTAAAATATCATCTTGGAATATCATTGACTTCACATCGCGTCATTGGTTATACATCACGTTAAAGGATGAGTTTAGAATAGTTTAGAATGAGTTTTCTCTTAAATTTGAAGCATATAATGTACGTTCTTTTTCTTCGCTTTATTATTGCCATAGAATGTAATGATGACCCCCACGGATTGTGTTATTGAATGGCAACACCAGTACTTACAACAGTACCTAACTGCGAAACGGCATATCTATACTTACGACCAATTTTTAATCAGTATTTTGACAAATAAGCTTATCACGATATAATCATGATATACAAATATCATATTGCTGAATGATGGCATCATTATACATCCTGATACTGGATCAGCTTACCGATACCCAAAATTTCATTTGTGCAATGCCAAAGAACATGATACAATGATGATATTTACATATGTATAATGTAGATATTTGCATTAGCATATTTACACCCCACCCCCTTCTTGAAACCTCTTGGATACGGCAACGATTGAGAGGAACGAAGTGATGAGTCGAACGAATCTTGGGCCATCAAAGTCTTACATTTACTCGACATGATATTTCTCAAGGAATTTCAACGTCATCGTAAATTTCAATCGCGCGATCAATATCTATCCATTAACATTTGAAACCTGATTCAATACTACGACAAACGCCAATATACATGAAATCATAAAAGTATTGAAATGTATTTACCGACTGTTGACGTTTGTTTCTTTGTCTCGCCAGTTCCAGACTCAAGCTTCGAACAGCCAATGCGAGTTTGTGCTTTTGTTGAACATCATTCGGACCTGTTAAAGGTTGAGGTTCACCTTCCTGAACCGGAACACCAGCAAAAGATTCGCTAAGGGCTCGTCTCAGGAGTGAACCCGCGAATTGAACGACCGCTTTGTCTCGCGCGTCCATTTCTCTATTCTCGTCCGAAGCGATCGGATCTTCCAGCCATTTTGACAACTGCTCATAAACCTCGTCAAGCTCTGAACAAAAGTCTGATGCCATAATTGTTAGTCGATTGTTCGAACTGAATTGAAGTGAAATTAAATCCAGTCCCATTTATGTTCAATCACCTTAAGGAGATTCTGATATGGATCAAACAATAACTTTAAACCACAATTTTTCTAATCCAAAGTTGTTTAGCAGAGAAAAGTACCTTTGAATTTCATTAACTTTTGCCACGTCGTTTAGAAGATATCTAATGAAGCAAAATGAAATTAACACTGCTGAAAAGAGCGAGGCTCATAAAAATAATTCTATTTCATATTAAATATTATTCTTCCAATGTTGTTTAAATATGAATGAATTTCATCACGTCGTTTATTTAGAATTCACGAATTTTGTGACTAATGAGCTTTGCCATCCATGCTTTTGGATGAAAAACAAGGTTAGTACTTGTCAATTGAGAGACTCTCCTAGAATCAAATAATTATTTTTAAATATACAAAAAAGTAAAATTTAAAAAATTTAAATCTTTCCGATGATAAGGTTAAAATATTTACTATGTGTGCCATATCAAAAACAAATAACTCGTGGTTTTTAAAATTGCTGATAGTATACACTCAACTGACTACAATGTAGTACCAGAATTTCCTTAATGAGACTCGACCCGAGACCAATATATTTTATCACCTGAACTGTACTCCGTGCTGAAACTGTATTTACTGCTAGCATTTGTGTCCCTCCTCTGTAAAGCGGGAAGCTGAGTCTGCCGAAATCTACCCAGCCACCTTTGTTCAGCCTCTAAAGACTCTTTCAGAAAGTCTTCATCAACCGTTTCGTCCCGTAGCACAAAACCTCTTGATCCACCTCGTTTTACTCTGATTTTAAAATCACGTATAGTAATAAGTGCGCTGTGAGAAATGCTAATCATATTTCATATTACTTTTCATCCCGCAATTTTTCTTTGACCTTACCTCACTAATACTCGCAAAATTATATTCAATCATGAAAAATCATTAAAAAGCCTTTTTTCTGGCCTCTTCCGAATGACCCTGGCCCATTAAGGTTTTTCCCTTCATATTAAATGTCTTACTTTATGTCTTGGTCACCAACATGACTTCCAGTGACGCTTATTCCAACCGCATAACTGCTCTCCCCGGATGAAGTGTCCGAAGATCGAGAACCAGTTGCTGTGCTCTCGCGATTTAAAGCTTCTTTTAACCTTTGGGCGAAGGTCCCTCTCCTTTCAGGGGTGTCCAATTGCGTACTGTAACGCCTTGTCAGTTTCTGTTCTTCTTCGTCTTAAAACAAGTTTTCAATATCAAATTTCAAAGATCATCACTGGATAGTCTAGAGAAATGTTTTTAAGAATAAAGTCTAGTGTCCATACCAAGAGGTTCGTCCTCAATGGTCTCTTTTGCGCTGTGAAAGCTTTCGGTGCTCTGGCTGTTGCAGCTACTGTAGACAGACATTTGTCCTAGAGACTTTCTCGTTACTGGCAGGACCTCGCCACTCGACCCTAGAACGATGCATCGATTTCTGTGGCTCGTTGAGGTCTTTCCAATCTTCGGTGGACTCTGAGATGTTGTAGATCTGCCGTTTGGTCTCATCCTCGTCTCGGTAGGTAAATCAGTATCGATTTCTTTCGACAGAGCTGAAAAAGATTTGTAAGGTCAGAATAGAGCTTCAAAAATCATACTTTTTTTAAAATCCTCCAATAGAAAAATTACTTCGCTCTCCGTTTGTTTTCGACAAAATGACCTTGTCTTCTGTGTCAACTTCGGGTGAGGCGCTACTGAAGCTCTCTCCGATAGGGGACAATCTCCTGGTGCCAGGAGCCCCGTCTGGATCAGAATCAGACTTGGCAGAGTCCGTCGGACTTCCCGGTGGTCTTCTTTGTCGAAATCCTAATAAAGATTTATTCATCTCTCGCAGGACATTATCTTCCTCGAATTGGGTTAATGGCAGTTTCGAGTAGTCCTCAGGATCCATATAGCAGACCGTGACCTTTCAAGGTATTCATTTTTTTAGATTTCACTATCTTATTATTTTTTAACATCGTCATTGCTACATCAATGACAGACTATCCTTACGATGATACTGAACTTCAACTCTATACTGAACGATCACACATTACTTAGTGTACTTTTTTACTCTCTACTCTACTCCAAAATATATTTTTGGACATGCCATGAATACAACAAAACTATTCATTACCGGAATTGGATCTGGTATGCTTTCATAATTAGCTTTGTGCTTTGGGTCGTTTATTCGCGAGACGTGTCTCGCTCCTTCTACTATTAATACTTCGTTGTCTTCTAAGGCCTCCACTGACAATATGGCTGTTAGAATTTCTGGATGAGTTGCTATCTAAAATAAATTTCATTACTTTTGATTCTATATCTTCTTAACTTAGTTTCTGTTGTATTTCGAAAAATGTTCTCCTTTCTTTTCAATTACGAAAATACTTACTTACATGTACAGTTTCTTGGGTTAGTCTGTCTTCGAGGACACCGCTACCGAATTGCGCACTCGCGAAACAGACATGGAAAAGTTTCGACTCAGATTCTATCCTGTCGATTCGTCCGGCATGGCGAATAGTCAATGGGCACAAGGGCGTGTTACTTTCAAGCCAGTCCTCAATCGTTAGCCACTGTTTTGACGTCATTACCTGAATTTTACATAAATAATGTTAGTTAAATATTTTACCATTGAAATTTGTTTTAAAGTAGCTTTGAATTACTCACTTGCCGAGAAACGATCATTCTTCCATCCAAGGCCGATTCCGTTTCGATAAAATCGAAGTAATGCAAAATGCTTCGTAATTTTGCCTTCTGACTATTGCTGATTTATAAGAATTTGATAAAAACGTAATCTTGATATGTTGATTGGGTTGTCAGTTTATATCGTGAGTTGAAAGAGTTTGGTGCAGTCACAAATAAAATTTTGTTTTCTATTGTTATGAATATCATTCTTTTTTTTCACTATTTTTCTTTAATGACCGAACTCTTTCAACATTATTTCAGAGTAAAAATATCACTTACAGATGTAAATGTTTGAAAAAGTTGGTGAAATTAAAGTCACCGAGGGTAGGATGAGTTTTTGTGGTCCTTTTTGGATAAGTCGAGAAAAATGCGTTCGCCAATAAAGAGGAAGCGAAACTGTAGCTATATTCGACGCAGTCGCCTTGCTGTTGGAGGCTGAAATAAAGACCCTGGGCTGGTTTGGTCAATCTTAATGCCTTGGCGCGATCGACCATTTGTGGTATTGTCTTGTTGAACAGCGTTTCCCGTTCACCTTGGTTTAAATCCTCGTCTATAAACTTGCCTAGGCCAACGAACACATCGGGATCCTGAACGTCTTCTTCGGGATCGAGGCTTATGCTTGAAAATACGATTCGATATTTAAAACAAGCGTTTTTTTGAAATACACCGAGAAATAATGAAATTTTCAGTTGTTTCAGAGTATTTTGAAGATAAGTATGTCAGAAAATCATGGGATTCAAACAAGTAGACTTTTAATTCGAATTTCCCGCCGAGTGTGGCACTCGCGCGCCACCCGCTATACGCATGCGCATGATACTCTTCGCGTTATACTTTCGAAATTTGTAAGATACTTTGCGTATTTTTGGAAGGAGTTCATTTTCTCCGCGATTTGTTGACTCGTTAGTGCATCTCAAAACAGCTGATGTGTGTCACCGCTAAAAACAGACGTTCACAAGTACTTTGTCTTTTCGCGTTCTTCTTTTTTTTCTAACGCGCACAGGCGCGTGCATAGAAAAATCCAAAAATAAGCTACTTGTACACAACGCAGTATATGCATTCGAAAATACGGATAGGTAAATAGCTATTTGCGAAGTGAAATTTACCGATGAGATCAGCGTCCTGGTATAGATCGTGTTTTGAGGTTAGGAACGCTGACAAGTCGGCTAGCATGGAGATAAATAGCATTAAAACTCACTTGCACATGTCGTGAAGTCGCTGCATGGCATCGAGCAGTTCATTGGAATTTCGCGAGGCCCTGGCGCGATCAAGCTGTTTAACGATCGCTGGCCACCAGGGCAAATCGCACGGCAACATTACCAGCGCCATCTTACGAACGATTTCCACTTCGGTGGAGATTTTTCGATTGTTTACCGATATCTGTTACAAAACGGAACGAAATACAGTAAATGTACATCATGAAGCATCTTTATTTATAATGTAAATGGAATGAATGAGATTTAAAACTCTTTATTTATAACGTAAATGAAATGGATGACATTTAAAACTCATAATGTGACGTAGGTCCCATTTTAAGTTTAGTTAGTGACATCATAAAGCAGTATATTTTCAGTATTTTTACAAAATATGACAACAGGGATAAACGATGAATTGTATATCGACATTTATCACAGAAAGGACTCAATAATAGTAGATTTTCATCAAAACGCATACGAATTTGTAATTTGAATGAGATTTATGTGATTTGAACTGTATGGGGGCCATTTTTTAAATATAGTAGTCAGTGATATCCCTTATCATATAGCAAAAGGTTTTCAAAAAATACGACAATGGGGATAGACGATGACACGCTCGTCGAAAGCAGCCACACGTGCACGTTTATAATTAGCAGGCCCGGTGTGTTGCGTCGTCATCGACATGGTTTCTCTCATCGTCACCGTAGCTTTCACCCGGAAGGGGAACGCAAGCTTTTCCCCGGGCAACACACCCGAATGAATTACGACCTTTATGTAACGACCAGATCACGTGCTTATAGCTATTTTTTTTCTCGTGCGTTAAAGATTCATCGGGAATGAAGAGATGAATAGATCCATGAACGCTTCAATTGAGGAAGCTACAGAAAATTTTATCAAGACTTTTGAAATTTAATCTAAACGTGAAAAAAATATGTGCAATACCTACTCTTCCATTTCTGGAGCTTTCGTCCAAGTCCCGTAAGGGTAATCGTCATAATCGAGCACCCAATATGGTATTTGCAAATCGATAGTCACTTTTCCAACGACATATGATCGTTTGGTCTTCTCGGAAATGACGCCACTGTCGCTAAAACTTTTTTTCTCGGTGCCAATAGCGAGGCCGGGGTCGTTGATACTCGCCGGGTTAACAGCCACATTATATTCGTGGCTCACGAATGTTTCACATGTGTTTCACATTCTCCTTGACAACGAGACAACAGCGTCCTTGCCAAACTTTTTCTTTTTTTTCGTTTCAAGAGCGATTTTTTTCTTCAATTCCCAATCACAGAGAAAACACTGAACAATCGATTCACATTAACCGGTCAATATTTCGGGACGGCACGCTTGACTTCCGTTTTTTTAAAAATAAGTCCTAATTAGAGCCTTTATATCGCGCTATAGCGATGCCCCGACAACAATGATCACGCACGCATCCTTAAACCCCCACGTTACCAATCACTTCGAGATTCACGATTAAATTATATTATTTATAAAAAGAAGGGGAGAAAAAAGATGTCGGTCCACTTGCTTCTCGTCTCCCGACGTTTTAGTTCGTAGGCGAACCGAGTGAACGCGGAGGGTCGCCTGCTCTCGAACCACCCACTTCTATTTATAGGAAGTCAGCGCCGGCGCTTTCGCCACCCCTCTGTTTATATATATTTTTGGAACACGAACTTTTTGTATCTGAATTACAGATTTACGTCGCCAGAAATTTTCATTGTCGACTGTTGAATCTATTTTATCGATAGACGACTCTACGTTATCGTTTTCAACAATTTGTTATCGAGCGAGCTTATCAATTTGGCAGGTTTTCGTGTCTCGATGATATCCCACATTGCCGATAGCTCAACCTATCGTATTTACAGAGCAATTTTTTTTATCGAGCAAGCCTGTGTAGTCAATAAAACAGATTTCCTCTTAACGTGATGTTTAAGTAATTCGATCGGTAAAAATCCCGCTGCACGTTTTTCTCTGTTAAAAAGAAATTTTAGCGAAAAAAAGAGCTAGGCGTTGCTCTCCGTCCAACGGAGAATAATGTGTAACTTTTTTTTCCAAAATATCCAGATTTTTTAAGAAAAAAGTGAATCCATTTTGCATTTTGCTCTCTCGCACTCATAGGACTCCCCTTAAGCGATTCAATCGGTAAAAATCGTGCTACACATGTTTTTCCGTTATATAAGAATTTTCGGTGATAAAAAGTGTTAAACAAATTGCATTCGCTCAACCAAACAATAACGTGTACCGATTATAATTTCTAAAATATCAGAATTTTCGAAGAAAAATGTGAATCTATTTTGCATTTCTCTCTCTCGCGCTTAAACATCAAGCTTGATCACCAAAAAGTAACAAGAATTATCATTCTCTCTTTCTCTTTCGTAGCCAAATACACGCAGTTGTTTTTTATCACGTTTTTTTCACGACTTGACTTTTTTTTCAAATGAACTTGTCACAGGGCCATTGCTCTTTGTTAATTGGATCTTCGTTTATCTCAAATAGAAAAAAGGTTTTATTGGATGTATCGCTTGTTCACAGGTGAGCGGTTGAGAGAAGATCATGCGTGTGCGCTGAAACGATTGGTTACGTAATGATTAGTGAGTTACAGTATTGAAAGAGGATACGAGAAGGGTGAGGAAAATCGGGGAGCGAGCCGATTCGTTATCGAATAATCCTTTTACTGTATACGTATTAGGATTGCATACGAGTATAAAAATTTGGTATCCAGTCGTTATCCGTGCGTTCATTGATCATTTTAATGATGGAAAAAACGGCACCTTTCACGAAATTGGACAATTCGTTTAAAAAGCAATGTTGTCAATTGTTTTATCATATGCGATTGGCGCTATTATTTATTTTAAGATTAAGAAAATGTATGAGCCGGCAGCTGTATATTTTGTTGAGAGCTTAGAGAAAATATAATCAGTCTGAGTGATGCTGGAGAGGGAAGAACGCGGAGAGGATTGAAGGAGCGGAGGTGAGTGGCACAGCTGTTTCGCGCATTTCCATATATGATGTTATTACTTGTGCAGCGTAGCGTGAAACATGTATCTCCGTGAAACAATAAGGACGGCAGCTTCCATTTCGCCAAAATGTGTCCAGGTTATACGTCACAAAGATGACAGATGCACAGATTTCTACCGAAGCGACGCGTGCTCGCGAATGTGAATATCTGCCAGTAAAATTTTATAAAATATCCTTACATTCATACATGACAAAACTTTGAATGGATAAAATAGACGAAGAAATGTTTATTTCACTGTGTGGTCAAATTTTTCGATCTGATATTGGAACATCAATTGCATTCTGCCTTGCAAATCTGTGCATGATGGACAATTGAATTTGTTTGAATTTTCAACAACTATAACGAACCAATTTTCATGATGTTCGTGTGAGTCCACCTCAACATCGTCCAGAATGCAATACAACGAAAATTATTTATCAAAGCACTATCAACAAGTTCAACGTAACGAATGTCTAAATGGAAAAGCAATTGAATGAGTCGAATACTTTATTAGTTAAGTTGGCTATGATTAAATTAATAAGCTTCATTTGGTTCTGACTTCAATGTTCACATCCGATGATAAACTTGAAAGTCAAATTTATTTTACGGGATATTAGGTAGGGAAGAGGATCGACATATCCGCTCGGATATAGGCCACGAACTGGCGCGCTCTGCTAAAATCATACGGTTTATCTCGTTCGCTTTTGTTTGTACAGGTCGGTGTTTACGTTTTAGAGCATATCGGGGCAAGGCATCGGTGCTTTGTCACGGCTCGGTATAACTATTCCACCTCTATTTTGTCTATTCATCAAACAAGTCCGTTTCTTTTATAAACCGGCACATATTCGTTGCATTAATACTTTTTTATTTGTGCAATTTCGACTGAAAAACGGATTGTAGGATTGCCAGGCTTACGTCAGTGATTGAATGAAGCGCCCAACAATAGCCATGTCGATGGAATATCAAATAGGAGCTCAAAAAATTTATCTCTCATCTTCAAAACAGTTCCAACTGACGAAGTTAAAATAAATATTTCTTAAACTACATCTAGTTATAAATCAAATCCCGCAGTTTCTTGTCTGTGTTACTGTTTGGCTTATGAAGTTTTATGTCCCCGACAATTTAAGGCCTCTACTGGTTTGAGCGTGAATCCATAATTGTGGGAAGTCGAATAAGGAAGAAGCTCGTGATATATTCGTTTATCCATCGGCAATTTTCTTTTCCAAATATCCAATGCTATACGATCGGAAACCCCCTTATCTCTGCGTAGCAGCACGTACGATCAATGCCCATGGGAGCTACATGCAGGACGCGTTGGAATTCCGCATAACGCTGAATTTCGAATAAGAACGTAATTCCGCATTTTTTGCTTTCATTTTCGACAGGAAATTACTCCATTCCTTTTCTCTTTTCCACACTGATCTAAGCATAACCTTCAAAGATGTTGGAAATAGTCCATTCCATATCTTCCCGAATGGTCTTCCTCGAACCTCTAAACGTTAATCCTATTAGTCGATGGCCATAGGAGGTTGAAGGCTGGATTAATAGAAGCATTGGTCAGCCCAGAAGGCGCATCGATCGCTCAAGCGGAACGGTTATGTCGAGCGTGAATAACGTCTTCTCAGACGCAGTTGTATAAACAAGACACCCTAAACGGTTTCGAAATTAGGCATGTCAGTGAGGTGAGAAGATGAACGCTCAATACTCTTTGGCAGGTATTAACATGACAAGTGCCATTGACATGTTGAGTAATACAGCTGGACACAACGACAACATTAACTACATCGATGTGACTTTTCATTGAGCTTTTAATAAAGTATTCAAAAAAGATATGAAACTACTTAAAGACAAGGCAGTGTCTTGATGACAAGTAATGGAAAAATCAATGTGCAACCTGAAGACGGTGCCGTCTATATTTAAAGTAAACTTCAATTTTTCGCAATATTACGATCTTTTTCTTATATCTATTTACTGACTGTTCGTGTACCAATAAAAGGATTATATTGACCATATCATATTGATACACTTTAATACCGTGATCAATAAAGATGAAAGGCTAAAGCCATCTCGGAATTCGTATTACGCAGGCCGTATCAAGAATTCTCAGTTTACCGAACGGACCTGATAAATAATCATTTTCCCCCTCAGGGTACGAATTCAAGCTTTGTGATGATTCCCTATTTGGTTATGTTGGAAAATTCCTCTTCTCCAAAGTAAAATTGTTTGCTTCGTTCCCATCGACATGGACATCTGAATCAAGGATCCAGAATATATCATGATAGTACCCAGTATGGACGATTATCGTGACAGGCTGCAGTCCCTTTCTGTCCCGGGCAAGCAGAGCCAACGGGAGAGATCTACACGTTGATTGCACTAAGCCAATTAAAAAACGGAAAAGGAGTTGCAAATAAAATAAATAGTGTTTTTATAGGCAACTGCCTTCAGATATGCTATTAAGGTAGTTTGGAGCCATGCTATTCGAAAAACGAGATAAAAAGGTTTTAGAAGCAATAAACAAATGCATGGAACACTATTGTGTAAAATTTCGACGTAGTTTACCATTTGGTTCATCCATCTTGAATTGCAGGATTTAATTTCCGTAAAATGAAGAAAAAATCAATTTTTTTTAGAAGAAACAATCCCCCCCTTAAACGATTCCATACAATTGCTAAACACTGAAAAGCTCACATGTATCAACCTACCTTAAGGAATTTTGTTCATCGCCATTTGGAAAATGCTTCGCAAAAATGTGAATAATTTTAATATTACTATATCTAAGTATTCTTGGCACTGTTTTTGGGTGCAAAATCAAAAACAATAGAAAGTCAATAAATATCTAGTTTGTGACCTCAACCCTCCTCCTCAAAGTAATGGAGTTCTATATGATATATCCTGGCTTCTTGATTCAGATGTCCATCTCGGTGGGAACAAGATCAATAAATTTACTTTGGGGAGGAGGAATTTGTTAACATAATAAAATTCGTTCCCTGTGGGACGATGATTATCAAGTCTATCAGGTGAACTGAGAATTTTTAATACGCCCTGCGCAGCTTCAACAAATTTCGAGATGGCTTCTGCCTTCCATCCCATTCGTTCACATGAAGTACTATGATGCGAATAACTATTTAAAGAAGAACCATAAAAGGCCATGTATTATGTATATTTTATATATTTTACATCTTGTATTGGGCCAAACTAGACAGAGGCTCAAAAGTAAAGGGAAAAGGATGCCCGGATCGAGGTTGGACAGACATCCAATTAAGTGATGTGGAAACGAGCAACCCTCGATCAAGTTGCAAAAGTTTCGGGTGACTGCGACCTGGTCCGCTTTCCTCCAGTTACAGTCTTATTTATCGATACCCGTGATCTCGTCCTCACAATAACGCTGCGTCATACATTCATAGATAAATTATCAAAAAAGTGGGAACAAAAAAAATCGTTAGTATCGATTTTGACGAACGTTATCACCCGAAATTGATATTTCAAATTTAATACGAGCTTAACGATTAATTTAGGATGAAGAATATCTAAAAGAAAGAATTCGCTGATATACACAGCTATATCGTTAGAGACGCGTTAGAATTATTGAATGTGTCCACAAAGATTGAGACACCTTTCTGATCCATCGTTTAATCGTGTTCGCAATCTTGCAATATTAGATTTGAATGTAACTCATTCTGTGCACGTTACAGTATCCCCAACTTTACCCGTAAACTGAATATATTAATTAGCGTAGCTCGTCGGACTTGGCCAAACCCAAAAGCTCATCCCTAACTCTGATGACCTACTTATCATTTTCTTGTACCCTCACGTTTATCCACTTTGTGAACCATTGGAATTGATTTAACAATCAAAAAATTGATATACTCTTCTAGTTTGATCCAGTAGTTATTCTTTTAAGAAATAGTGAATCATAGTATAAGACGACATTTTATTTACAAAAAACGAAAGATGAAGTTTCCAGCAGGCAGTAAACCTTCGAAATTTCATGCCTCTTCCAATTACTAAAATTCTGAAGAAAACTTCGGATCGTAGATAAAAGAGCTCTCCTCAGCAATGGAAAAACAAAGTTTTCATTACACAAAAGAGAGGAAAAAAACATGCAAGTGAAATCCAACGAGAAGCGAATTCACCTCGAGAAATGAAGTAGAAAACAAAATTTGAATAGAAGAAACTAAAGAGTTGTTTTTAAAATAAAAAAGAAACATTATTATATTACGAAAAAACAATAACATCTCAGGTATCAGGTAACATCTGCAAGTACGAGTACTGAATTAAATAAACAAAAAAAAGAAGTAATTGAAAAATAATTTTTCACGGTAAAGAAGTAATGACGAAGTTTTTCCAAAGCAGTGGACTCTAGTTTAATTTGCTTAAAGTAAGAGTACACTGAGAACCGTAAGAATAAACGTTTCTTACTTCGGAATATAGTTACATGCATTGTCGTGCAAAATGTATATTTGTATCTTGCCCTTACTTATTTCTTGGAGAATTGTCGTGTCGTAGTCGTTGGAATTCGAGGGGTAATGTCTGACTCATTCCACGAGTTTTCTACTTGTCGACGTTGGTGTGCACGTGCCTGGACCTCACTCGCCTGGAATCACTACTTCAAATTATTTTTCCTTCTTTTTTTTTATTTACATCTTTTTCCATTATCTTTTCCTTTGTTCTACGAACCTAATCCTAATTCTTGCGAGATCTTAGTTAAATTAGGAAAAAAGCAAAGAACGATTATGCCTAACAACTTGCTTATTTCAGCTCTTTTAAAAGTGCATAATTGGATAATTCCTAAGATGCATAAATTTCCTCTTTCAACGTGATCACAAGTGCCCGTGTTTTTCCTTGGATCGAGTTGGAAATGCAGTTGCCGCTTGTAAAAGAAAAATTATAGAGGTTCCTTAACTGACAGGAATTAGTATCCGAGTGTAATAAATCTGTGGTGCTCTGACGGAAATAAGGGCTGTACGGCTTGGATATAGAGGAAACGTGCACCAGGCTCCAACTCGTCGAAATGAAGCGAGGCAACTACGCGGGTTAAATATTCCTATCTTCTTCCAACACACAAGTAAACTGAAAAAAAATCTATTCGTCATGATATTGAATTCTTCTCAAATCAATAACCTCCCGGAAGCATTTTTAATTAGTATTTACCAAATACGAATAATTCAATACGACTGGACGGAATACATTTTCCATTAACCAATAACTCATGAAAGTATTTTTCTTTGTTTTAACCATTAATCTTGATATTCTATATTTTTTACTATTTTTTCAATACTTCTGAGATTCACGATGTCTTGGAACTTTCCTGGAATATCACGATCTCAATCTCAAATTTAAAAAATTACAAGCAAATGCTAACAATATATTGGAGAGAGAGAAAGAGATGAAAAGTACATAATAAGCCTTCGAAGCGAGTAGGCTCGAACTCGAATGTACCAGAGTAGAGAGCGACAAGAATCAAGAGAAAGAGAGAGAGAGAGAGAGATAAGCCTGTACAACATGATCGACTAAATTGAATGAATGAGCTCAATTTTCATTACAGCGTCGCTGTAGTTCATAACGCTCAGACGGAGTGTTCGTGTATAAATACATACGCACATTTTGTCACATCAGGATTCATTTTTAATGATATACCATATATTAGAAGAATGATTGTTTAACCTATAAATTTCATTACTTTATGATGACAATATCAACAATTTGCATCCATGCAAATTCGATGATTCATTGAATTATCCTTTAAAACAATTAAAACAGCGTACAATTTGCAAGTTTATAATTACAAGATCAATGATACATATATTCAGGATTATAAGCAATATTAGTAGCCATAATGATAATACTAGAGTAGTTGCACTTTACCCACAGTAGCAATTATACCAATAGATTTAGGAATAGCTAAATCAATGGCAATAGCTCTAGTATCAAGTAATGCAATACAATTATATCAAATACATTAGGGTCAATGCAATTTCCATTACAACCCAGTGTCTGACATGATTTGAATATTTGTTTTGTTTTTTTATTTGCATAAGATCTTATTGAATTGAAGAAAGTTTAAATAGTAATAGCATCCAAGACATATTATATATATATTTCGTGGTATCTAATTCATAAAATTTCAGTGATTCTTATATGGCATGAATAGTAGCATAAGTTGTTAGCATAGTAATAGTTCACGGTGTCTCAATGATACAGATGATATTTTATATTATGGATCCAGTTTACATAATAATACCGATGTCCATATCACATAATTGATATGGTAAGTTCTTATAGTACTATAGTTCATTATTTCTAGATGATATATGTAGGTGACGACTATATGATATAGACCTAGTCGATATATCATTAATGACATCCATATTTCATAAGGTAAAGTAAAATGTTAGCATAGAGTAGTTCGTGGTCTGTAGATAATATAGACCCTACTATGCAATATGAATCCACTTTGTCAATAGTAATGATGATAAATAATCTGACATGGGCGACGTAATAAGTTAGTTAATAATTATACGATTTCATAGGCATATCATATATTTAATGATGACTAGGTGGTATGAACTATGCTTACATTACAGAATGAAGTTGATATGATATTGAGAATGATCATATGGTTGCGAAGTGTCCACCCCATGGGCATTGTACGTCATACGCACTTGAATACTTCAACTTAGGTTAACAAATAAACTCGATTAATGAATGGTGTATCAAACTGAAGCACGGATTGTACAAATGACAATCAAAGTACAATAGCCACGAGAAAAATATTAGACACGTTGATGGATGAGATAGGGGCGAGGAATTTTTTGGAAATGGGTAGGATGAGAGTATAGCGACGCGTCGTCGCGAGTGTGCCGCGCGCACGCGGGCAGACTTGAAGTCAGTCGTGCCGAGTTGCGAAGCGTCACAGCGGAGGAGATCCGACCGCACATCGGAGAGCAAAACAGATCAGTAGAGCGCTAGTACTTGACCGGGTGAATTGTACATACCGATATATCTATTATTACGTCATGTATAATTTTTTTAGTTCTACAGTCGCTTAAATATATATCTCATAGCATATTGTTTACATAATATATACTTTAAAACATTTGCATATATCATGTGATAGATTAATTATATTAAATGATATATGATTATATCTTATAGTATGGTCCATATTATATGATCCATTGAAAATATCGTATAATATGTTACTATACGTACGAATATTTCGCATATACCGTTTAGTATAAATTATATACATTGTATGCTTGTTTAATTGATATATCGTATAGTGGTGCTTGTAGTGGGTATAAAAGCGAGAATTAACAGTGAGGAGGACGTCGTAGCAATCGTCGTCGGCAACGAAATAATCTTTCATCGTTTCAGAGTGCAGTACAACTCAGTCGCGTTAACATCCCATCAGGATTGTCTCCCTCTTTGGTGTCTCTTATTTTTCTCTTCTCTCTATCTCTCTCCTCCTCCTCCTCCTCCTCCTCCATCTCTCCCTGTCTCTGTTCCCCTTCCGGGCATACTTTTTTAACGATTAACGGACTTCAATTAAATTCATTTTTACTCAGTGGTGCTTCGTGAATTGACAAACCTGTGCTGTTACGGTATTTCTCGTTTTAGATCACGTTTATGAGAATCCATATCGTCGCTGAAACAATATTCTCGGGATCGAGTTTGTTTCTGGATGTGAAGAGTATATTTATGGTTGCAAGAATCCAATATAAGATCTTGAAGGAGTGGATTCATTTCCGTTTAGATAAGAGATCGAGTGTTCCATTAACCTTGGAATTAAGAGGACCGTAATAATAAGGGCTCAGAGAAAATAAAAGAGGGAAGAATAAAAGAGAAGAAAGAAAAAAAAGGAATCGTCGTAATAACGTTGAATCGTGTATAAAACCAAGTAATTTCGTCTGAATTGTGAGAAACTCTTTCCGTGACAGATTAATCTTACGTCAGTGAATGAGTTCCATTTTTAAAACTTCTTCTTGATAAATGAAAAGGAGTTAAACTTTTTGACTCTTTTTCCAGTTCGATAAATCCGTCCAAGTGTCAATTTCCTTTTTTTACAATTCAACCAACAAACCTGCCAAACTCTGCTTTCTGTGATCTGTGAGTTTTTTTGAATACGATTTATCGAAAAAACGTGCTTTTTTTCGATCGGATTTTTCAAATTCAGTGAACAGTGCCCTATTGGGAGGTAACTTTTGGAAATGATTTTGTCCCTTGGCGCGTTATACGTATAAAAACATAATTAAATAAACTTTCCACAGTTAAGAAAAAAATAATATAAAAAGTAAACGGCATCGAGAGGTATAGAAGTAAAAAAAATCAATCGAAATGGTGAGAAGAAAGTTGTGCTTTGTGGTGTTGGTGCTTTTGGGGAGTAGCACGTGGGCTGACAATTCAGTCGATTCCGGAAACCACTATCCTCTTATCAGTTGCCCCCAACTGAAGTCACAGGAATCGCTAGACCTCGACGGGGTAAGTTTTTTCATCCTCCTTCTTTTCTCATTGAAAAATAAATGAACGTGTCGCGATCCTCATTGGGCGCGATTGTCGGGAAAAAATATTTTTTCAATTACGCTCACCGGGGTGAGACGAAATTTCTTATTCATATTCCACGAAGAAAATTCCGCGCGATGCTCTTTTCTCCACATTGACAAATCGTCCGCAATTTTCGAGTAGAGCTTATGGAAATATTCGTTTCTTTGTCACGCCCGGTGATTTATTACGCATTCGAGACTACGTGATTCCCTTCCTGGCCGTGCTAAATCAGAATCCTTCAAGGAAATATTGCTTAGTCAATGCGTGCCAATGAATGAGAATTCACGTGCCGCGATGAATCACCCATAAATTTTTCAACGAGTCCACTAATTTTCTTTTTCCGGCTTTCTCATCTTTCATCCCTTGTTTAATAACAAGCCACGAAAAAAATTATAAAAATCGTAGTAAAAATAAAACTGTTACTGAGCCAAAAAATGATTTCACATAAAAACCTGGTTGCTGGTTTTCAATTCTTTTATTACGGTTTCCATGTAATTTACTTGTTACAAGCTTCCAAATAAAAATGTAAAAAATGGTAATGAAAATAAAACATTGCGCTAAAAAAAATACTGAATGAAATGTTCAACAGAAACATTTTTCTGTACTTTTTACATTTTTTTATTATTTTTTTCCACGCAATAGCTTCTCAGAAATGAGCTTTATATAAAATAAGCTTCCATCTTGATCCACCAGTAAAAATTCTCGAAGTAAAAAAACAAAGAGCTTTGGGGTAAATAAAAAACCGTTAATTCCTGTCAATCCCGATAGGGAGTTTATATAGGATCGTCATTGTTGCCCTGGATGAGAAAAGCTTGTATCGAGGGAGTCTGGAAAATAGAAAAATGCATTTTTTATATTCCCTCACTGGTATCTCACTGTGTTCGGGAATGAAATTTTTATATTATTCTCGTAAAAGTAAACTGGGTGCATGTCCCATTCGACCTTTTCTTGCCCATTGAAAAAGAAAATACCTCCCCTACTTAAATATAGAAGAAGTTTCTTAGTCACTGAATCATTGGCGATCGAACTGCTAGATTTGGGCTTAGGAAATATTACATGTGTGTTCGCTTGCAATCTATAAGTGAGTGAAAATGGAATTCAATTTTTATTAAAAAAAAAAGAAAATGATACTTTTATTCGGAGTGTAGAAACCAGTCCCTCGAGGAATGAACATTTTTAAGCCTTCGCAACAACTTTACAGGCCAGTAAGATATCAATTTTCTGCAGTTATTATTAAAATACATACATTAATACTACTCAAAACGAGAGTTTTTATGATTTTTTCATATTTACTCTTAAAAGGAATAATCAAAATATTTATTTTCTCATTTTCTTCATATATTTTAGTGCTGTGAGACTAATGGTGTTTCGATTCATTATTATGACTTTTAAAATATCAACACAAATATTTGAAAGATTAACTTAAAACTTTTTTGATGTTTTAAAAATTCATGGATCCTTAAAAAAATTAACCTGAATATGCTTTTCAGGCTCTGTTGACGTATTTAAGAACTAATGAGATTTTAGTTTATGAAGCGTGGAAAACAGGCAGGAAACTAGTTTTTACTTTAAAAGATCCGCTTTTACGTGATTTTCAAATATTGAGGATTTTTCACTCTTTTTCACGGTTCATTTTAGTACTTAAAAATGATCGAAGAGAGCTCTATACCTCTCGTTTTAATCGGAAAAACCTTGTCTACAAGAATATCGTAATACTGATAATGTAATCTAGGTCGTTCATATTGAAAAAACCGTATTAAAGCATTTAACGAAGTAAAATGAACCTGAGTGATATCTATTAGACCTTGGCCACGAAGATCTTTTCCTTGACGGAATTGACGTGAAGATGAACGGGAGCCCTGAAAATGATTTCTCGAAAAATTTCCCCGGAACCTACTGGGGCGTTCTTGTGGAAACGATGAAAAACGAGTTTGACTTCCTGGAGCTATAACTCTGTCTGGAATTCTTCGATTGGGATCACTCAGCGATTTTTGCTGACATCTCGAGATGCACTTTCGATTGGCCGTTGTCGGAAAAAATTGTTCCTAATCCCCAACTACCAAACCAGTCGACTATTTGCGCTTTTTCACGAAAATCCTTTTGCCACCGACTCAATTCGGGACGAGACTAGGCTTATTCGAATGATAATTGAATTTGCTAGAAAGTGATTTCTTAAAATCTTGAGATCGGGTGATTTGCAACTAAACGAGCGAAAGCTCGAACTGTTCCACTTCATGTAGCCCACTGCACTTCGTTATTCAACGAATCAATAACGACACGGAAGGACATTTTTTAACAGTTATTACTTTAATTGTTTGACATACAATATTCTTATACAATAATATAACATCATTTAATATAATATAACAGGTAAATATTTCGAATATTTACTATTGTATAATAATCTTATCGCCAAATTTTATCAAATTTTAATTTTTAATGTTTTAAGGGGTTACATCTAGTCGTCAGCCGGAAAAACGGCGAGTTTTTGTGAATTTTTTTTGGGAAAACGATTGCAGGTTTCGCTCTGTTTTTTGTTTCATAGTGAAAGGTATATTTTTTATTATGTTTCATAATTTTTTTATTATACACTCTTCAAGGGTTTACGTCTAGTCAGAATTTTCTCGGAACAACTCTTTCAATACCGGTGACCACGAAATCTCAGAAACGAGTCGATCGATTTACTTGAACTTTTGCATACTTTTTTAATATCAAAACGCAGTCCTTGATCGAAGGATTTTTTTTTCGAGGCATACTTTTTTTGATATCAAAGAAAATGAAGTGTATTTTTCGAAAAAATTTAGACTTTCACTTTAAACCGCAGACCATTTTTTCAAAAATTAATATTTTATCAAATCCTTCGATCAAAGACTAGATAATACGATACAAAAACTGAATCTATTTGGTTTTTTATTTCTGATG
>JAPYYX010000903.1:35772-57377 GCA_030522605.1 Cremastinae sp. B BG-2022a
CTGATGATCGGTGTAGAAGTTATAGTGGTCACCGTGGAAGGCCTTTTTCTGGACAGCGGTCCGTAAAATATATTATATCTGCTCCATTTGTGATTTTTTACACTAATAAAATTCTGAAACATAGTAAACAATATATCCTTCACTATGGAAAAATAAAACGTTCGAAAACTGTAATCATTTTCCCAAAAAAAAAAATTCAAAAAAAACGTGATTTTTTTCGGCCGATGACTAGATGTCTTAAATAAGTTTATATATATATATAAATATATATATATAAATAAATCTCTTAAATAAGTTTATCTACATTCTACTATCGAAACCTCTTGAAATGAGAATCCAAAATAAATTTCTCCTTGCAATATTTTACTCGCTTCCATATTTTACTGTTGCTAAAAATATTTTTAATACGTTATTGCTTGCCAGCCCTTTTTGATCACACATAATCCACGTCATTCTTGTGTAATCTTTTAAAAGGTAAAAACAGCTTTTTTTTCATCCGCTTCCTCTTTCGCTGTAAGGGAACTTAGCGGAGTGTTATCAGTTACTTGTTTTGACAAAAGATGCCCTCACAATATCCGTACACGTATTGTTGTCATGTACGGAGATGAAATCCCCAGACTACGCAGCCCCAGTTCCCAGTCAGTTTCAATAATATTCGCCCCATCAAGATTCCTCTCTCGCCTTTCTTCGAGCTCGCGTCCAACTCTCTCAGTCTCTTGCTGCATACGTGTCTAGAGAGACGAAGAGGAGACACATTGCGGGTAAAATCGTTCGAAAAAAATATCGAAAAAAATATAAAAATAAAAACAACAATCTTTGTGCAAGCGGAACGAGAAAAAAATCAAGAAAAAAAAAAGCGTTGGCTGCGATATTCGAGCCATCGGTTATTTTCTCTACGTGACGTAAATATCAAAAATCCACCGGGCAACGAACCAAGAATGATACTGAAAAATATAAAAGTAAAAAAGCACACAAAAGGTTACCACGATGGAAAAAAAATAAAAATAATTCTCATGATAAGTCAAGATAAATAATGTAAAATGTAATGTTGAAAATAATGTAAATCGTGACAATTATTAATAATTATTAATAATTATTGATTATATGTATATGTATGTATATAAATATAAATAAATTATTATAATCATTTAACCGCGTGAAATAAAAATTCTAATAATTGTTCCTGGAGGGAAAATTAAATTTTTTCTGTGCTTAAACAAATCACCGGTGCGTGCAGGTCGTAAAAATTATTCCTGAGGAACCGCCGCTCGATTTTTGTTGCCTTTACGAGAGCTTTCGAAATTCCGGAGAATTTCAATGCGATTTTTTTTCGTTCCTTTTTCATTTTTTGACTTTTTATTACATTGCCATGTGGTAAAAGGCAACCACGAGAGGATTTATGGTCACTGCACTCTCTCCTGTCTCTTTCGGGCACGAGATTATTTCCTTTTTTACATTTCCCGGTACGTTTTTTCCTTCTTCCCGTTTATCAGGCTTCCACGTCCATTCGTTTCCTTCGTTGGCATCGCGTTTATCCATCATTTCTCTCACGTCTGAGTGCCCGTGTTTACTTCATTTTATTTTAAACCCCCCTTTTTTTCTAATTTTTCCTCTCCATTATTTTTCCAAATGTTTTGCCCTCGTTTCCACCTTCTTATTTTTTTCTCTTCACGTTCGAGCTTTTTCTATAGATTTTTTTTCTCTACATTTTCTCTTGCTTGGGATTAGCATAAGTCACGTTTGAAATCCATGCACCGAAGGAAAAGTGCAAAAGGAGGAAAAGTTGCGTCGAGTTATGGGCAAGCTGTTGCGAACGAAAGACTGAAGAAAAATACGAAGGCATGGAAAAGAGAAGAGGGAGAGAAAAATGGAGCCTCAAGTGGGACACGGTGCAAGACCTAGTGGGGGGCGAATAAAGATGAGAGCTCTCAAAAAGCTTGAGATGCACGAAAAAAAAAATTCCCTTTCGATTTATGGGACCAGATCAACTGAGATTTACGAGCCTCGTCGATGGAATCTTTTCTCTCTCGTATTTTTTATCTTATTTTTATTTATTTTTTCTATTTCTATTCCATTTTTTTCGTCAATATTTATTTTGTTTTTCAATATGTTCATTGCTATTTTCTCAATTATTTTGACGTGTTCCACGACATTAAAATTTTGTTTCCAAAGTTCTTGCCCGTGGCATTAATAAAGGGTCGACGCCATTGTACGGATTACAATAACAAAAAGAAATAATCTGAAATTCTCCCTTCGCCATTTCTGCTTGATTAAATTCTCAAAAGATGACTGCGAAATATTAATTAAATTGTGCGATCCATTAAGAAGATTAGTTTTTCATTTCTTATAATTTGATAATGCGAGAAACGTCGATTTTTTTAAGGGATTAAAATCGTAATAAAATATTTTTCTCTTTCTCCTTTTCTCTTTTTTCTTGATTACTTAACATCAGAAGCTGATTGTATTTTTTCAAACGATGAAAGTAAACAAAAAGTATCTACTACTGATGAAAACATTTTGGTTTTTTTACAAAACACAGATTTCCAGTCCAACAGTAAATAATGCGAAAAAGTAAATAAAGGGATATAGAATAGTGCTATTCAAAAATATGTCGAAAGATGATAAAATGTTGTTTGTTGTAACAAAACATAAAAATAGGGTGGATGAAGCGTAGACCGAGAAAAGAGAACTGATATTTCACAGGGATCGCAGAGAGGAAATGGGAGTGGATAATCTGGGTCTGTGGTGGCTTTAGAGGTCGAGGACGAGGTCGAAGCTTGGTGGTGGAAATTGAGGTTAGGGCCAAACTGTAATGGTTTACGTCCGAACGATCATGCAAGCGCCAACATCCCATGGATCAGAGATTTATCAAGTTTATTTTTATATTAGTTTTAATATCGTATATTAATAATTTTTATTTTACATTATTAATTCCCATTCTCTGACTATTTGCTATTTTTTTCGTAATTAATTTTTATTCTATTTGTGTACATTACTGTGTAATCATAATTTAAGATGATCATATTTTAGCTCTTTCAATTACTTTTCATTTCATTTTTTTACGAATATTGGGAAACAGCAAAATATAAAAATTCGAATGACGAATACACACTTTTGCAAAAAATATATTGAAAGCTTTTGTTCATGAATTGAGACAAAAATTCCACCAGGCCGTGGAAATATTGAAAAAGTTTTTATCGTCGACGAGATCTCGGATTAAAATCTGCGCCCACAACTCTCGAGAACATTTTTTCAATACTACACGGTTTTCCTGCCGTATCCATTATCGATGTTTTTCGGAACTGCGAGAAAACTGCGGAGACATCTGAAAAATAAAGAAAAAGTAACGTGAGCGAAAATTTGAATTTCAAATTAAAAGAAGAATAAAAGGGTAAGGTAAGCAAGGAAAATTTGAATTTTCGACCAAAGTTCAAAAATCCAAAAAACCTTAAATCGACATTAAAAATTATTATTTCTACAGTTAATTTTGTATGTTCATTTTTTATTGAGAAAATTTATTAATTTTCTAAACGGTTTCCTTTCGATTGAAATTGATAAATGGTTTTGAAATTAAAACGTAGTATCTAAGTCGTGTGATTGCAGGTAGAAAATCCTGGGTTAAGGAACAATTTAAAAAGTTTCCATCTCTCGGAGTTTGCTGAAGAATCGAAAACGAGCTTACGGAAGTAGAAAAATATGGCGAAAAAGCTCTGAGTGGTGAAACGTAATATCTTGTTTAATTTCGCGTGCGTCATAATAAAATCCTTGGCGCAAGAGTTTTCTGTGCATTTCCGAGAAATCCTTCCTTGTTATTTCGAAGTCTTTCTCATTTGCGTTAACTCGATACTCTTTGTTTTTCACCTTGGTTTTAAATTCGTTGGATCTCAACGCAGAATCATCATGCACGTAACGAAAAAAACAGACTTACTCCTTATAAAAAGTTTCAACTTCAAATTAAAGTTCACAGTATCGAAAAAAACAATGTTTCGTTTATTTTTTATCAACCCTCGCGTCAGAACTTGAAAAACAAATTTTTTATTCAATTATTTGGTACTTATTGTTTTATCGGGATAATTTTGATTTTAAACCGTTTCATCAACGATATAAATGTAAATTATAATCAGCGAAATATTGAACAGTTATTATAATTACGATCAGAACAATAAAATTCGATAAAACGAGATTTAAGAGACTTAAGAGAGTTAACAGATTGCGTTGAAATTTAAGTATAACGATGATAAATCAAAATTGGAGTTATTTTTACACGGCTGGGTTCTTTGTTTGAGGAATAACGTTATCGGTGACACGATGGCGAGAACGAGGCACAAAGAGGATGCGGAATTCAAGAATAATCGAGTATCGGCAAAATAGAGGGAAACAGGCTGGGGCCGGTGAATGGGGAGAAAAAATAGAGCCGCGAGTGGAGGGTACGTGAGATAGAAAGCCGCTTGAAGTAACTCGATAGCTTGGAGAATATTCAACGAACCGAAGCATGTACCGATACTTCTTCCTCCGTGCAGTCTATGTGTCCCTTTAGCACTTTTTCACACCTGACTACAGTAAAAGCCCTTTTTTTCGCAGTCTGATCCATTTCGTTTATTTGTAACTTCATTATAAAGTGAAAGAAAAAAAATGCCCTTCGGGGATAGAATTTTGATAGAAAATTCGTAAGTTGTCTATAAAGAGAAGCGCCGAAATACTTATATATATTTAAATTATTTTTTATACAGGAAATGAACTTCACTTGCAGTTCAATTTCTTTATAAAAGAACCTTTTATTAAGATGAAAAATGAAACATGAAAAGTTTCCTCTGCAATATATAAACGATGAGGAATTCTAGGAACTGATTTAATATAGGATTTATTGGAAAAAAACAGATATGTATACACACATTGATTACATTCAATGTCCATGCAGTTAATATATGTTCAAAGTTTTTAGTCAATATAACGGATATAAATAACCAAGAGACCTTCTTGGTTCTTGAATTCCTGTCAATAAAAAAACCGTAAGAGAAGACTATAGAAGCAATGAGAGCTTTCGTTAAAAACACAAATTCGTTGCAAATCCGAAACGAGCTTCCGACCGTTTTCGCAAAGGTACATTCACGCTTTTAGCTAGTTCATCCAGCTAGCTGAAAATTCTAAGCCTCCTCGTATGTCCTCCGGCAGATTCTAAACCGAAAGCTTTTAGACTCGGGTTTCCATACAATCGGTAGCAGAATCGCGAGCAATGGAAGCTCAACTTTTCCCTCAAACAATTTCCTTTCCCATTTGTACCCCAAGATATTTGTGCGAGTAAACACACAGGCGCGCACCAGAACTTGTTACTTCTGAATTAAATTCCATTCCCTCGATGCCATTCCAAAATTTTATCTCCGTGAATTACTGACATGGAACTATTTCAAAAAATGGGATGAAAATTCTCGATCTTCTATTATTGTTTGGAAATAGTGGTAAGGAGAAAGAGATAGATAAGGGGATGAAATCGAGGGGTTGACACTCAGGGGTAGGAAGATCAATACTCAAATGCGTTAGGAGCGTAGGTGGAAGATATCGAAGTTGCCTGAGGGTTTTTCAAAGGGAGCAGCGTCGAAGCTCATGACGGTAACGAGCCTCGGAGACAGACGCACGCACGTGGAAGGCCGAGGCTATTTCCAGATCCTTATGACCCCTCAACGAACCGTGAGATATGCCTCGCGCTCTCCCGACCACCTAGCCTTCCAGCTAGTTTCAGGGCTTGGCTCATTGACGTAACATCCATTATCTCTCTGGAATCACGCCTAAATGACGTACGGTACTATAAACATATGAAAAACCGATTTTTTTGCACTTGGAATTTACCAACGCCAAAAAAAATTATACCTATACTGAATAATGATATCTACTATACAAAACAATATAATCAATTGTTATTCTCAACCATAATTATATTCATAATAGTAGCTACAACTATAAATCATAAATGAACTATAAACTATTATCAGGAAGTTATAAATAGACTATTAACAATAAACAAGTATAAATGATATATAATCAACTATGCTAATACTATATAAAAATATACAATAAAAAACAAATGCACACAAGATTATTCTAACCATAAAACTAACCAAAATATTATATTAATAATACTAACAATAAAAAATTAACATAGTAATGCATCAACGATTGATAAAATTGATATAAAGATATTCATTAGACGTGACTATATGTATAATATTCAATATGAATTTGATTATGGACATTCCACATAGTTAGCCCTACAAACTTGAAGATCAATTATATTTCCTTTCAATTACTTGATGCCAAGATATCATGTCTCTTGATTACCAGGAGACCCAATTATTCGGATAATTGGAGTTCCACTGTAATTCATAACCTTCATAACCTGGAATACGTAAAACTTGGTTGGCCGGAGGTGAAAAGAGCTGGTAGGAGGTTCTCCATGTGGCCTCTTGTGGAATCCTGGCACGTCTGAATAATGGTGCTAACGAGGGATGAGAAGTTGAACGAGAAATTCGTTGAGGCGGCTTTCTTGCGACGTCTCGTAACCGCGGCTGGGGTCGGCTATCCCGAAGGAAAAACCCGCGGAAACGCGTCGTGGAGATGCAAACACAACTCGGCGAGTGAAAAGACGGGACGAAGAATGGGCAAAAAGATTTTCCATGGCATTATATAAAAGAAGTTTGCAAAACTTAGCCATTTTTGAAAAGTTTTCGCTTTTCCTACGGCCGGAGGACAGATAGAAAGATGAGCGAGAAGACCGCGGATGGTACGAGCTCTCGCGATAATAACGTTATTTTCTTAGAAGAAAGTTTCCGAAACGGAAACTCGAGGTTGCTTTGATCCTACCGGCTCTAACCTCAAATCCGAAGAAACGTGCATTTCAGCCTACAAATTCAGCACAATTTGACTTTCGGAGACAAGCAAGTTCTCTTTGAGGTAGACGGAAAAAAGTCCTGTGTACAGATGTATGAAAGTGTGGAGGATAACAGCCACAGGTGGCTCCATCTGGAGTCATTCTAAGGCAACAAAACGCCCTCTGTCTTCTTGTGTCGTCAACAAAAGGCTCTTTCCTAGCTCTGCCCGAAAAGTTTGGGAGCTGCATCAGGCAAGCAACGGCGAGCATCAAACTTCGTTTAAATACAAAATATATAACGCACCTGCTTGTCTCCTGGCATGTTTTCTTCTTGGAAACTCTTGTCTAGCTTCCGGTAAGTCTCGTGTAGAAATTTCGTATCTCTGTGTCGACTCTGTGCTTTTATCTCCCACGTTTTTTTTACTTAAAAAATCGCCAGTAGGTCCGAGAAAGAATCTTACAAAAGAAAAGGCTTTTTATTGATCTGTTGCTTGGGGTATTTAATCGGACAGGTGGTAAACGATACTAGCTCGTAACTAGAAATTGCGACATTGCAGCCGGCTTGGCAATGTTCCTTGGAATGCTGCCAACGTGTAGCTTCCTAATTCTTTAACATCTCGCCAAGCCTTTATCCGATCGAGAAATTCCTCAGTGAGGCTTGGAATTAGCAAAGCCGTATAAACCGGCCCAACTTCCGTTTGATCAAATACCACCTTCTTTTTTGTTTCCCCCTGTTGTTTAATCTGGATTCAAAAAGAAATCCTTTCCATTCAATTTCGTAGATTTAACGACTTGCGCGAAGTTCTTATTGCTGTTACATTGAGATCATTAATTCGATGGGAATAAATTTAGTTTTGCTCTCTTCGTAATAATGTTGAAGAAGTTGAACAGACGTTTCTGCAAAATCCGTAAAGACATTTTCAACCTATTTAATGGCGTATTCAAATTTGTATTTCATAGATGTGGATAAGTAGTTAAAATAGAAATCAAATCTCGGGCTTCAAATCCCAAATAAAATTAGTAGATTTAGTAACTTCTCCAAAGTTTCGATGACAATTACATCAAGACAGTGTATTCAATTTAAGTGAATTTAGTCTCGATCTATTCATAATGACTTTGAGGTAGTATGCTATATATCACATCAAAATCGGTGAATTCATTTGTGTTCTATTTAGTGGTGTGCCTAAATTTGTATAGCATACGTATGCACATACATGTAGTTACCGCAGAAATCAAAGCTCGACTTCGTTTTATATCTGGACGAACTAGATTGAAAAGAAGCCCTTTTATTAAATTTCATAGATTTCACGATTTTTTCAATGTTCTCACATTGATTACGTTAGCATCCTCAATTAAATTTGAATGAATCTAGTCTTGTTCTCTTCGTAATAATGTTAGGATGGCATGTGACAAGTTTTATGAAAATCGATAAGGCCATTTTTTATCTACTTAATGGTGTGTCCAAATTTGTACTTCATAGATATCCACGAGTCGTTGCAATAGAAGATAAAAGTCAAAATACTTTTTTTCTGAATCCAATCGTAAACTACTTTTGCCTGTATGGAGCTATTTTTTAAAGCTTTTATATTTTTCATTGGGGATTTTTTCCCTTTTGTCGAGTTGCCTTTTCAAGAGGTAAGTACTCGGTGAAACCATTTTCTAAAGTACTTTCGGAGTCACCGGACCACTTCCAAACGGGAGACACTCTCGCCTTTCCACTCCTCTGCCAGCGATCTCACCTTTTCCACTCGTTCTCCTATTACTCAAGGACTTTTCCACCCTCGTGAACTCTGTCTCTACCCCTAACTTATTTTTCCATTCGCTCTCGGTATTCCGTTGGTGGAGAAACTTTTACGTCAATGCATACATTCTTGATGTGCGTCATCAAGGACGCTTTTCTCCACTTCGGTGATGGAAAAATGAATTTTTAGCAGAGAGATTACAAGGTACGTGACACTAGGCCAGGATTGTGGGCAAAGTTAGTCGCGTGGTCTTCATTCTGCTACCTTGTCCAAGGGGACTCGACAGTTTATCAACAACCGGCTGGAGCACTCGTGGAAGTGATAACGAACGATCGATACTCCTAAATCTGGATGTCACTCCTCGTTGCCGTGGGACTTTGGCTTGACATTTAACTTTTGACCAACTGTCCGACTATCGGCTTACCATGGCTAATGATGCTTCCTGCCATCCCTGGTCATGTTCTGCAAATTTCGGACACTTTCCAAGAAGATCTCTTTGGTCATCACAAACTTTCTGCCCTTTTCAACTTGTACATCCTTGTTAAGATCTAATATACGAAGGGTCCGAAGATTTAATATCCCTAGTGTCCAATGTTGAAGGGGAAGGTTAGGTGCAAAATGTCCGGTGGAGAAGTAATAAAAGTTTTTTTAGTTTAATTAACTTTTTAGTACGTAATTGACAATTTTTATGGTGATGGCCAATTAATAACGTGCTACTTGCACTCGCCACTCGAATATTGAATCGAAAAGTGTTCGAATAATATCCGCGATCTTTTGCGGGGTTCAATTATTTCATTTTCAACATCTCGTTCGCAGGTAACGTATTTATTACGAAAAGGCCAATAAAATAAAAAAACCGTTCCATCAACGGTGCTTGGAGAGGTGAAATTAAAAAATATTCTTCCATGTTTTTATACTTCTTCCATTTCCAATAAAAATGGCAATAACGTAACAAATGGTTGTTAATCAATGGTGAATAATAGCAGAATTCTTTTCATATATAAAAACTGATATACCGATAGAATACATTTTCACGAATTTTTCTGTCTTTCTTTCTCAAACATCTCGCAGCAGGTGCCGTTGAAATTATTATTTCCGTAGTGAACTTGGCTTCGACCGAAATTTCGTTTTATATTTACAGGGTATAAAATATTATGGCACAAATATCGCAAACGATTTGCATCCCGCTAACAAAAAAATACAGATAGAAATAAATGTGCGATGCGCGTGAACATATTCTTTCGGAAAACTTCTCTCATTTTACGATCGAAATTTATCTTCCGCGTTTATTTTTTTTCCGCGATTATCCGATATCCCTTTTCCGCGTTTTATTTTTTTCCACCTCCATTCGTTTGTCCAATTTTTGCCGGCAAATCTGTTATTTTCTCTCGCTCTCTCTCTCTCTTTGGCAATCCCATGTCCCGCCTCCACTTCGGCCGGTTTTACTTTTTACAATTGCGAGCCCAATGTGTCATTCCTCCCTCCGAGTCCCGCAAATCCCTCGCCTGAAACGGAATTCGCATTCCTACTCACTGAAAATTTGGTTAACCAAACAAAAAAAAAGAATAAAAAAATACCCGATAGTTCAATCAATCGAAATAATTGTTTACCTTTCTATTTACGACTACCGTTCGTTCCATTTCCAAAGGGCAATATCTATAAAGTGAAAAAAAATATTCGAATCCCAATTATTTTTCTTCTCGAACTCTTGCTTCGTTAAGCGAGAAGGAAAATTCGAAATTTTTCCAATTCCTTGCATTGTCTGGCTTAGTTACATATAATTCTTTTTTTTTAATTTCGAAATAGCGTATGCGAAGAACGGAATAACGCTTTTGGTCTGTGGAAGGGCGATAGGGCTGAGAAGAGAAGGGTAACAACGTTTCGACGTGGAAAATTATACGCGAGGCAATCGGCTGGGATAAAACGGCGTAGGGCGGCCTGGGAGGGGTAACACACCGTGCGGCTTTCGCTATAGCCTGTGCTATATGGATTATTATGTACCCGAAACCACCTCCCGATTTCGCTTCTCGGATAAACCTCCCGTACACATGTATAATCCTGTGCACACGTACGTCCTGTTTTGTTCAACTACCGTTTCTCCACAACTAATAGTATTCGCATATTGGACTAGTACAGAAAGACCACTATTGAAAAATTTTCAATAAAGTTTCAAAACTCATTTTAGGATAAAAAGAAAGACAACAAAATCGCAGCAATACTTTTTTAATCTTAAAAAGCTTCGGAACGGTGAAGTGGAAGTCTGTGACCTTAAAGATGTATATGTACCAAAATGATGGTAGTTAAACTTTTAGCGAATTTAAAATCTACTACAGAGTTTATCACCCCGAATCGATTGGAAAAAGAAAGAAGTATGGTTACCGATCGTTTTAAAAAGATATTGACGAACTAAGCTCTCATTTAATCCCATGTTATTTCAACGGGAAGTGGGTCAGATTGTAATGATTTGCAAAAATGTTACATGTTAGAGAGTTAAAAAGTAGCCAAAAACCTTATTTTCGGTAACTTTATCCTTTTTGCTATGTAGTTATAAAAAAAAAAAATGTAACCGACTTCGTTGTGGAAATATTTGCGTTTAATTTTTACGTGTCAGCACAACATTCCGGATAGCTCTATCTAACTTAGTATATCCGCCATGTTGAACTCGGTAACAATAGAGTCAAATCTCGTCCTAAGTTCTTTTTACGTATTAATTAATTATGAATAATGATAATATTTTTTAATCAAAAATCATAAAAATAACCAAAAAATTTATTGCTCTTGAAATTTCGACATCGGAATCAAGTTGAAAAATCAAATAGATGTACCACAGATTTGACGAGACATATATCCTTAAGATTTGTCATCGTAACCTCTATGTGGTACTAATCCCTGTCCCTATACCCTCAATGACAATACCCTCATTTTTATGTGATCTTAAGCTTTTTTGAAAAACTTTTTCACGTCCTTGAAATGTACCAATATGTCCCTTGCGTTATATTAAGCTTTTTATTTCTTTTTCTTCCTATGACCTTGAAACTTGACATCTTGACCTCTGTATGACTCCAAGATCCGACATGCTTTCATCTGTATATGACCTTGAATTTTATATTTAAAAAAATGGAGGTCAAATGGGTAAATCTTTAAGATTGACCCATTTGACCTCTGTATGACACCGAGCTCTTTCTATTATCCTATTTTCATGTGACTTTCAGATTTATAGTTTTTATTTCCGCATGACCTTGGAGCTTGTCACTCTGTACTTCATTCAAGTAGGCTTCATCATTCAAACCCTTAAATAATCTCCAAACTTCACGGTCCCATCATAATTTATTTATCAGAAATATTATTCAACTCCCGGGTCCTGGGAGGCCACGAAAAGTTGAAATGAGTTTTCTTGCGGTCCACGAAACAGTAAACTAGGTTCGAGACTCTTCTTATTTCTTGCTAAAAATACTTTCAATAATTCCGGTAGGGCTTCTGTACTCAATAACCATTGAAAATTGAAATTTAATATTTTTTTAACGATCCATCATTGCAAATGCTGTCGTTACAAATATCTGAATGATTATTATTTCGCGGTAAACGCTCCGCTGAGCAATAAAATCTGTCATTAATGGTAAATTTCTCTCATGGGTGAAATTCATTGCGGTTCACCCTTAAGTGCTCTTAAATTAACGTGTATACATTGCACTTTGAGCCGGTAATCTGAACACCGCGTTGATTAAAATGTTTCCACTTCAACTGATTTCAGAGTAAATAACGAAAAAAAAAATCAATTCGCACTAATGTAGGTTGTATTAATTTATGCAAAATAATAATAATAAAATTTTATAATATAATATTTTTGCATCATTCGCATTGTATACCAACTTCAATTCTGGTACTTGTGCCAAATATTTGTAATGAAAAAAAAATTGACGACGAAGTAGATGAAATTTTGAAAATTTTATCGAAAAATCGATTCACGTCGAGATGAAAAGTGATAAAAGATTTGCTCGTGTTTGCAAATGCGGTTTTCAGAGATTTCTGCAAAGGAGGTCGGGTTTGTTTCGTAAAACGCTGAGCGAAGAGGATCGGATCTGATATTAAAATCTGAATGGGTGTGTGAAAAAGGTCGTGGATTGGACACGGTGGAGTGGTAAAAAAAAGGAAAACACGTATTCTCACTATTCCGATAAGCTTTCCTTGCAGTCTTTACTCTGGAATGACGTCATAGCGTGAAAACGTCCTTCGAGCTACATCCTTGCTTGAACACGTGAATTTTGAGACTCCTCTTATTTTTATCGTAGCCATTAAATCAGCGGTAACAACTGCGACGAATGTTTCAATTTCCGTCCCGAGCGTGTGACTTCACGACGTCCTTCGAGATCTTCGCATTTTTATGCTAAAAACTGATTTATAACCTGAAAAAATAAACTCAAGATTACATCTTGAAAGATTACATTTTAGGGTGGAAAAATTATTTTTATAAAATTATCGTATAATTTTTTTTTATTTGTGCTTTCTCTGTTAAAATTTCTCATGAAATAGATATATATCGTGAGGCCACTAATGTGCCTTATCGTATACAAGTCACTGATTAGAATTTTCAATCTGAAGACTGTAAAGTGTCGAGATCATTGTCTAGACTGAGGATTACGAAATAACACGCAATCAGCCCGTCAACGTTTCGTTTCTCAGAGAAATTACGGTAATCTGATCACCGTAAATTTTTTCACACTAATATAACGGGTGTCTTCAAAATCAATACTAGCAATGAAAAAAATAGATTCCGGGTGAAATTTCGAGACGAAAAGTTCTTTAGCACTTTTCGATCCGAAGTACCAGTAACGAAATATCGACGATTACGCGTCAACCAATAGAGAAAACGCGCAAATGCGATCCTATTGGCTGTCATTTAATCGGCTATAACTTTTCACCGGTTCGTCAGATCGAAAAGTGTCATAATACTTTTCGTTTTGAAATTTTGTGTAGAATCTAATTTTATTATTTTTAGTGCCACGTTTTTCGGCACCCTATGCATGTGAAATTTCTCTGGGGTGTCGTTGTCGTCGGGCGCAACGGAAATTGGTATTCGGTTAGGTGGAGGTCCAAGTCCAGTCGTGCGGTCAGAGGAAATTGATAAATCGAGGATCATCGAATCGATGCTTGCTCATCGAGCATGAATGAAGGCCAAACAAAGTGTGTCCTTTTTTTCCAAATCTTTTTTTCCACCTCGCGAACTGAAAGGGATTGATTGATTCGTGCATCCTGGGAAAACAGATTAATCATTGGATGAAAATTATCTGACGCTCAACGATTGATATCTGACTCGAAATTCATTTCTTTTTTCAATTTTCAGCCTCTCTTTGTTTGAGGTTTATACATTTTGGAATGAATTCAAAAATTTGAAAAAGCTAGAAACAATTTTACGTTCTTTAACGAACGGGGTAATTTTTTTGTTTGCCCTCGTTTTTCTGGCCTGTCGACATCATCGTGCATCAGAGAACATAATTTTTCAGCCGGCGACGCGTTCCAATTGAAGTAACGAAGTGTCGGAAGCTCGTTGCAGGGACGCAGAGACGTGGGGACGTTCGGACGTTAATATAACATTTGTTTGCAAAAAAAAGGGAATTTATCACGCGCTCGCGTTATTTCGTAAAATGAACTTTCTCACTCGACCATCGTAATTCTCATGCGTTATTCATTGAAACGCACCCTCCCTCGTCACTGAGCTCCGTATAATTGAATAAAAACTGTCAAAAAATTCTTTTCATTCGATGTAACCGGACGAGCGAAAATGCCAAAAATATAAAAAATATGCCTATTTCGTGACTTTTATTTCTTTATTCTGTATTCTTTACTCGATATTTCGTTCTCCATTTTCCAATATTCTACTTTTTAATTTTTTTTTTCAGATAATGGGAAAATGGTACGTCGTCGAAGTGCTGGATCACAAAATCGAACCGGGGAAGCAAATGGGAACGGCGAGAGTGATCGTCAATTCGTGTCCGGTAATTAAACTGAGATCAGACGACAGGGGACTTTTGCGACTTCTGTGGAAAGAGGAAGCCGGGGATCTCGAGTACGCCTTCAGAGTTCCAGATCCTTCGAGAGCCCCGGGATACTGGCTTTCAACTTCCCAACAAAATGGTGAGATTACCGTTGTGAAAGAAAAATTAGTGATCATTCAATCGAAGGTAGAACTCAATTGGAGCGAATGTGGACGAAAATTTACTTTTTTTTATCCAATCAATGTTCCTCAACCGCGAAACGTGTTTCCCCCCTACATTGACAAAGTAAAATTGCCACTTTACGTTTCGTTGAAAATTTCTCGAGCTTACTCGAGCGCAATGTCCAAAAGTCTTTTATACTTTAACGAATTTAACGAGCTGACAGATGCTTGGATTTACATGCTCTTTATAGCGTGCCCGCGAATTCTATTGTCGTTCTTCGGAACAGCGAGTGCTGCTGATGGCATAAACCTGAGCTTTCCAAACTTTTGCTTTATGCATTCCGCGGACATTCCTACGGGACGTTCGACGCCAAATTTACCTTTCTTTAGTATTTACGATCCCCTCGAGGTTTAGACGGAACGGAAAAGTTTAAATAGTAAGATGTAAATGGGTGAAATAGATGTGGAATAATGAAAATGAAAAGGAGAAATGGTAAAATCTAGGAATGAGAAAATAGAATATTCTGAACCTCAAAATAAAAGAACGAAAAGTAATGTAAAAATAAAAGATATCGAAGTAAATGTAATTGAAAAATTTTTAGTACCAAACGGAAATAGGAAAAATAGACGTGGAAAACTGGAAAGTAAAAAATTGAGTATGGTAGATTCAACAAGACAAGACAAAAAGACTGACGAAGTGGATATACCTAAAAATAGTAATAAAAAGTGGAACGATGCGGAAATAATATAAAGATAGAAATGGAAAACTGAAAACAGATAGACATTATATGTACGTGCAGAAAAATGAAAAATTCCGTGCTGAAGAAAAGGATTAAAGCCCGAAGAAAGTCTTGTGGAGAATCGAACATGCGTCCCCGTACGCTCGAGCTGAATCTCACCGAACTTGGCAACTTCTATTCCGAGAGGCAAATTGGATTAACGATCCCGCGCTCTCGAGTTCCTCACTTTTCGAAGCATCCGGAAATTATTGAACGCACTTGCCTGGAAGATTCGCGAAACGCTAATTCGTGCAACTCACCTTCCTTCGCGTTATCCTCAGCTTTCGACGAATTTTCAAAACTTTTCGCTTCCCGTTTATTCAACCTCCAGCAACACCTCAATTTCTCCACCCAGTCGTATATCTAGTTTATGGTTAATTTCTCGAAGAAAAATCATTATATGGACTGCTAGATAAATTGTTAATGGTTCCATCATCTTAAAAAAAATTACTAAATTTTGAGCACATTTTTTTTCAATATATTGAAAAATTTTCTGTCAAATTAGCAAAGGACGTACTAGTCGAAAGTTACCAAATAGACAATTAACTACTTTTATTATTTTATTTATGGTAATATATAAGAGGTTACATCTAGCCGTCAGCCGAAAAAAAGGCGAGCTTTTGTGAATTTTTGTTGGAAAAACGATTGCAGATTTCGCTTTGTCTTTTGTTTCATAATGAAAGGTATATTTTTAACTGTTTCATAATTTTTTTATTATAAACCCTTCAAGGGTTTACGTCTAGTCAGGAACAACTCCTATCAATTTTTCTCGGAACAACTCCTATCAATATCGGTAACCACGATATCTCGAAAACGAGTCGATCGATTTACTTGACCTTTTGCATACTTTTTCTATATAAAATACAAAAATTTTCGAAGAAATTTAGACTTTCACTTTCAACCGCCGACCATTTAAAAAAAAATTAATATTTTATCAAATCCTTCTATCAAAGACTTCTATCAAATATAGATAATACGATACAAAAATTTAATCTCTTTGGTTTTTTTATTTCTGATGATCGATGTAGAAGTTATAGTGGTCACCGTGGAAGGCCTTTTTCTGGACAGCGGTCGGTTATAGTACACATTGTGCACCGCGGAGACGAGCAAGGGCGAATTATAACTCTGCGCGCGATGTTTACAGTACGAGGCGCAGACGAGTGCTGTAAACATCGTGCAAGGGTTATATGAGCCCTCGTCTCCAAGGTCCACACGATAGTTTATATACCAAGAGCGCATTTTCCTCACTTTTTCGAATAAGGGAGGAAAATGCGATCGCGGTATATAAAATATATTATATCTGCTCCATTTGTGATTTTTTTACACTAACAAAATTAGGAATCATAGTAAACAATATATCCTTCACTGTAGAAAAAGAAACGGTTCGAAAACTGCAATCATTTTCCCAAAAAAAATTCAAAAAAACGTGCTCTTTTTCGGCCGATGACTAGACATGTAACCCCTTAATATAAATTACCCACGCTCATTAATAACTTACCGTTTATCTAACTAATCAGTATTGTATTACATATTTTACGAACTAACTAAAATTAATAATATGGTATTATCTTTATTTATATAAAAAATATATAATTTTGTCGTCGTTAACCTTATTTTCTCAATTTTCGTGAGAGGCCATAAATATTGTTCGCATCAAAATAACTAACAATTCGTGGAAAATACGACGTAGATGGAACTTTTTTGCGTGTTTTCCACTCAACTTGAAAAAATATAATGTGTCTAATCAAAAAACTGATCAAATACCATCGATGCAAAATCTTGGCGTCTATGAGACCGGAGTATGACTTTTTAGTTTTATATAAGAAGTGTGAGTTATTCCTAGAGTTAAATGAAAATTTTTGAAAAGCTCTATTAAAAAACGAAAAAGTTCTGAACTTGTAGAGATTCAAAAACTATAATACTTAATATGTATGAAGCATAAATCAACACAATAAAAACCTTGGATAAACCATAAATAAATAGAATTCTCAAAGCCATAATCAAAAGTAAAGATTGTGAGCAAAAATAGTTGGCCCCAAAGATGCTGATGGTCTATTAAAGACTTTTGATGAAACTCTGTACGTCAGGCATGTGCGAACGCCGATAAAACCGGAAGAGTACGAGCGAACGAGGGGACGAATAGGGGAGAGAATTGATGGAAAAAGGGTTTAAAGCTGATCCGAGAAGTTTCGAACTTTTTCGATGGAATTTCCATTCACGATCGAAGTATAGTATATGACCCATGGGGAACAAAAATGATAAAAAAAAAGAATATATACATGCATCTATTGAACAAGGAAAAAAGTTTGTTTCGCGTAAACGGATTAATGCGCTCGTTTAGCCTCCAGTGAAAATAAATTTTTAAATACACTTTGTCGAAAAATCCATCGATCCTTTTTACCTTGGAATTTAGGTTATTGTGAACAGCTACATTTTGTCCATTTTTGCATTTACATTTTTTTTCCGCTATCAAATTTTTTTAATCAGTCGATGTTCGTCGAGAGTGATCGCAAAAACAATTTTAACAGAATCCAAAGTGGAAATTGCCTACTCGAAAAATCGGTGAATATCGGTCCGCGCTCTGGGAATCGATATTGAAAAGGTAGAATAAAATTAACAAGAGGCGACGCGAAATGAACGATGAAAAGAGTGTGATTTTTTTTGGGTGGTGAAAATTGAAGAGGATTCGTGACAATAAAGTTGAAAGCAATATTCTTGAAGGCAAGAGAGCTGGAAGAATCCTTCGAACGGATATGAGGCTGGCAAGGCACATACACTTCAGTTATCGGTATTCGATAAAAACAGATTTCAAAGCCTCGGCCCACATCACATGGGACATATCTCGATAATAATCGAGTCACTATTTCGTTTCACAGTGATATTCCATTCCGTATATTTTCGAAAGCGACATGCGCTCGCGTACAATGGACCGGGTGTCCTTAAACCGCTTCACAATTCACTGGGAATCACGTACGAGAACACCGAGTCATCCAATTTCAATTCCATCCAGACGTGACACTCTTTTTCCTCGAGCAAATCTCCAGGAGTCCCGAAATAAAGGAACTAAGTCCTCAAAAAGGGAAAAGGGCTGAGGTTAACCGTTCTCTTTTTATCGGGTCGTAAATTTTTTTCCATTATTTTTCATGTCGATCTTCAGGCGATCTTCCCTCTCGCGTAGTCAAATCACGAAACGGCTGATTGAAACATAATCGCCTTGTACCAGATGTTGGGGATGAAAAAATGCCGTACGGGGCAAGAAAAAGTTTCAAACCCGAACTTTCGAGCGTACATGATGAAGAGGTTCAGGATCGCTGATGCAGAAAAACCGGAAGTCATTTTGATAATTGAAATCCTTGCTGTTTAACGATCTTTGTGGAATCCTCTTTTTCGCTGACAGGATTCCAGGGACTATTTGAGCTCTCATCTATCCTCTCAGCTCTTTAATACTTTGCCTCGACAATGAATTATGTCCTCCAACGTGGATCCTAGCTTTTCATAAAACAATTAGCATGTCCAATTAGTCTCTTCTTTAAAATCAACTCAACATTTGTACTACGTCAAAGATATTCGCAATCTCTCAAGTATTAAAACACAACCTAGAGATATTCGTCACATGGACACAGTAATAGCAGTAGCTACAAAGAACTTTCGTAATTAAAGAATAAATCACAATGCAATGTATCATACATTGCAGTAGATTGGTATGGTTCAGAAGGTCTTTATCACATAAGTAATAGGAAACAAGAGTCTCATGGTTAGAAGAATATGCACTCTATTCTAAAACGGAATTTAGTAGTTTTCATCACACCGACAGCAACATCAGTAATAATAGCTGGAGCTAAAAAGGACTTTTATAGTAGAAAGATTCGTAACGTTGCTATGTATACTGTACCTTTAATTCGAATGGTTCAGAAGATATCATCGTCATCACATATTCACCTCATCAATAGTTAAGGTGGTTCGGAAGAAACAACGAAAAAAACGAGTTACGTTTGACCCCCTTATATTTTGAGATTTACGGACACTGTAATATCAAACGAATCGATTAAAAAAAACAAAGAAGTTTCACCGTACCGTTTTTAAGATTTGAGCGTTTAGAGTTTCACGAAAATGCATGTACTCTTATGCAGCCCACGAAAATTTCACCGGAAATGACAGAATTACGCAAAATTTAGACGTTTGATGATATAATAAAAAATCATCGTACGAAACTTTAATTAATTCAGAACACTCCTGCAAAATTTCTGAATTTTTTACCGCACTATTTGTTTGCTATTATTTATTGAGTTTTGATATGCGGCATCTATCTCTTTTCACTCCGCAGATCTCAGCATACTAGTAGCCACGCGTATGGTCAAATGAGAGTTTAAAATAAATCTTTATTACAAATAATTAGTTGAATAAGATATAAAATTTCGGGTTTGATCATAAAATAAAATAGAAATATATAATATTTTTGTAATATGATTTCGATACTTTTTCAAAGATTTATCAAAAATTCCAAAAATCTATTAAAGTTGTGAATTTGATTTCCTGTTTTTCTTCCGAACCCCCTTAAGGTAAATCTTATAAGTTGTCATCATTATGGTCATGCACCGAAGATATGTATATAACAGACGGACAGAGTTGATCGCTATTAAGGAAACCGCCTTTAAATTTAATGATAACTTTATTAATATAAAGTCCCAAAAAATAATAAAAGATAAATTTAAAGTCCCAAATTTCACGAATATCATAACCTATGAACTGCTAACGAAGCATTCAAAGCTGAATTGTTCGGTCTGATTGGTAGATTTCGTGGAATTTGAGCATAGCAGATGCGTTCATTCATAACATAATCTTTGTGCATATCCCGAACGGTAACATTTAGTTGAGGGACAGAATTGGTAGTGCCGTTGAAGACTCCAGCGGATCAAGTCCTGTTGATTTCGTCCTTTTGTTTGCCATCAACGATCGATATTATGTAACGGGACAGTTTAATGGATGTTTACTCTGTGCATTCCACTGGGCCATTGGCGAGTACTGGTAAGCGTGCCTAAGCCTCGAGAATTCCATACCAGCCCTGGAACGTTGAATCCACAAGGCGGTTACTACCATCTTTCCCATTAAAAGCTCTCCTCCAACTCCGAGATTACTTTCCTCGTTATGCTTGTTATGGAATAGCCGGGCGGTGTCCTCATTGATCGTCAAACGGACTGCTTGGACATGAATGGCTCACCGCGTTTACACAGCTACTTGCCATACAGCCTTCCTCGAAGCTGTTGGTAGCTTTCACCATTCTGCACCGCCTATAATAACTTGATCGAGCTCTAATTTTATGATGCATGTCCCAGTATGGTAGAATTTTCAACTTAATCCTTTCTTCCTTTTTAATCCCCGATTCCATTTCAACCACCTGTTCATATCTTTTTTTAATTTCTTAGTTTCACACTGCAACAGGAAGATCAAATATCATCCCTATATTTGACTTTTAGATCGTTATCAATATCTATATAGTGCGGCTGTACTTCTTTGAATAAATTCATTTCAAATTCATCAATAAATTCTACAAATTGACCAGTTGTTAAATCCATATTGTCAAGTCATTAAAACTTAAACTCTGAATAAATAGAAAAGCGAGTTGACAATAACATTATATCTGGACTTTTGAAACAATGTCTTCAGGTGATCGTAAACTTTATAGCTATCTCAGTCAGATGATCAAATTGATGTTTTATCAATGGTAGAATTGTAATCACGCCATTCAACAGTTATGAGCAGAATGTTATTCAACTAGTCTATACAGATTAATGTCCCGAATAGACCATTGAAATCAGTTTACATATCAATAATTCTGAGGCTTAAGGGATCATCTCAGTGTGACCCTCCGAAAAATTTCTGATTTTTGCGATTTTTTTTTAATGTTGCAATCAAGTAATCGGTCCGGTTTTTTTTTATAAATAAATACATTCATGATAAATACAACATGGTTTTTTAAATGTTTATTTATTAGGTTTATAACTGTTAAATAAATGACTCAAAAAAATAAAAGTTTTTGCATGGTGGCCACGATTGCGGCCGCAATTTTG
>JAPYYX010000904.1:0-36777 GCA_030522605.1 Cremastinae sp. B BG-2022a
CTAGGACCTAGTCAGGCGTTTTTGTGGACGTCCGCAATATGGAAGCCTTTAAAGGCCCCGATCTCAGTTAGGATCGTCCCTAACAATTTTCTCCACGGGATGTGAACCTTTAAAATCGATGACTATTTGGGTGACCGAAAGATCGCAATAACCTCACGAGCGACAAATACACATAAAACGACCGAGCGTTTTTTTCCTGTTGTGCTCCTGCGCTTTTTTCTGTTTCTCGTTTTTTTACCGAGACCAATGGTTACGTCGTGTTTGATTTATTTGCAAGCGGTAATCGTTTTTCCGGTCGGAAAAAAAAGTTCAGTTGGCCAAAATCGGAGGTACTCGACACACACATACGAACGTGCTCAAAGTCACTTCAACAGCAAAAACGAAAAAGTTTTTCAATATTTTATCAATCGGATAAAACTGACTATTTTTGCATTAATCTTTTCTGGAAAGCATCTATAAACAGGATTTTTTTTCACCGTTTCGTTTTAAGCTTCGCATCAACTTAAATCAACCATTGAAAACCTTTCAAGCTTTCAACATACATATACTACATAAAGCCTATATGTATACATATGTATGTGGTTGCGAAATTCCGTAAATATTTAGAAAGTCCACTTTTCTGAAAAATGGCAAAAAAAATTTTTTTCTCGATTTATCACTAAATGATGACTTGAAATATAATAATCAGACGGAGGAACTTGAAATTTAATAATAACAAAATCTTTATTAACACAACTCGCCACAAACCCAACGGAATCTCGAAACCCATAACCGTCCAGATTTTTCTTTTAATGCCGGTTTATGGCAGTGGGGAGGGGTGAAGCTACCTGGACTTCGCCCCTGGACCCCATCAGGAGCTTTACGCCTACACAACACCATGGTATATGGGTGGGCATGTGGGGGGGGCTCCGAAGGAGCCCCACTTCCGAATATTAATATACTTTATCAAACGTATTACTTACCTTCAAAAATAAATCGCACTTTTTGATTTATATTAGTTTTTTGTTTATAAAAAAATCAATGGAAACCTTCCCCCTCGATAATATAATTGTTTATAACACAGTATGATGATCTGTCGAGAAAAACAATTTTTTTTTGCCATTTTTCAGAAAAGTGGTCTTTCTAAATAATTATCGAAAATTCTTTGACAAAATATAGTGGGAAAAAAAATTAGTAAATTATTTTGAAACAAAAATCTTGTAAACTGTTTCTCCCGATACGCTCTTGAAAAAAATGTCTTCATTGTTTTAATTGATTTTTATTCAGACAATATTTTCATTAACTGACATATTGTGTCGAAGTCATTTCTGATCGTGCGTTGAGTTCATATTTGATTTAATTTATTCCAAGTATTTAAATACTGCTGACAATGACTTAAAAATTATTGATTTCGATCGTCCTATAATCCATAACTACTTCCAGTCTTAATTTTCCATTTCAGACTGATTTCTCTAGCGGGTTATGAGCAATAAAGAATGCATCAATCACTATATATGGCGTTAAGACTCTCTACTCCTATCTACTCCTCTCCAATATTGTTTGTATCCACGAGGGAAATTTTTGCTGGCAAAGAACGAATCTGTGCTTCGTTATTCGGAATAATCCGCGCATTTAAGAGTCGTATAGATATCTGTGAAATACATCAGAGGTATTTTGAAAAAAATTGCTAAAGAAATTGGGAACAAAACTTTTCGCAATAAACAATTTTGAGTCAAATAATGCGCACAAAAAATATTAATCTTAAAACTAATTTTAAAAAAGTACACGAGGCATATTTACGAAAAATATTGATCAGAATGAAAATTACATATGAACAGATTACGTCACTGGAAAAAAATTTCAATTTTTTGCTCGTAAATTTTGGGTTACTTTGGTACTCTTCGAATCAGAAAATTATTTCCAGCTGTGGTAAAATTGAAAAATCCTCTGGGAATTCGATTTGATTGGATAATGAAGTAAATTCAGAACCCGAAGAACAATAATCTATCACGAAAATTTGCATAATGCATACATGTATTCGAGGTAGAATCGAACAATCACTGCCGATTAAAACAGTTTGCACTTGCAGTGTGGCTCATCAGTGATTGGATAATTCGCTTATGGATTCCATTGCATCTTAGGCTATATGTTGATTCGCTCGCTCATTCCTGGCTCCCGGAATTTCAGAATCAGAAAACGCAACCAGTGCATTCCTAAAACTATTTGAAAAATAGATGATGCGAAACAAATTATGCATCATCGAAAAAAAAATAGAAATCAATCATTCAAATTTTTAGTAAAGTTTTCTGAAATTAGGTTTTTTGAATGCGATTTAATTTTCCATTTCATTTTCATTATTTCTCATGTATAGTTATTATTTATGAATTATATATAACATGTAACTATAATTATAATACTATATAATATACTATATGTAACTATAACTATAATTATAATTATAGTTACATGATTAGTTGATAATTATAATTACTATTTATAAATAAAAGTCAGTGTGGAATATAAATCTAAATGTAATAATGTATAAATCAAATGGCAAAAAAGAGTTAATAGTTCCGGAATTCTTTTCAATTAGCCGTCTTTACTAATAAATTATGACTATATTATGGCTAATGGCAGAACGGATGAAAGGATGTATTTCCTCTAGCCGGTTACGGAAGTAAAAAAGAGTCTTCCTCGTCGTATCAAATCACTCGAGAAGATCGATAGCACAATTGAACGGAATACTGGCTATTGGTATTTAATGGTTTTTAAATCTTTTTGATAACAAGTTCCACTAACTAGAAGACCATTAAGATAACGACCATAGACTATTCGTTATGATAGAGTTTCCCCGAAATTTAATAATGAATTTGAGCAGGTAGGGAAAATAGATAATTGATACGTATGGAATGTTTCAAAAGGTTGCAGTGAGCATACATGTAAGCAGTAGCAACAGTAACGGCAGCAGCAGCATTCACGCAAATCATCCGAAAGGTAAAATATATCGTAAAGTGAAACAGAATATCAGGGGGTTGTGCGATACGTTTCGAATTTTTTGAATAGAAATTGGACTTGGTACATGCTCGTTAAAATAGTGAACGGTAACTGTTATGAATAGGGATACGCCAAAATGTAATAAAAAAATATTTTTGCATGTTAAAAATTTTTTTAGCAAAGGCAACATCCATGCCAGTCAGTCGAGAAGCACACAAATTTTATTCACGAATTCATTTAATTAGCCAGCAGAGATCGTTTGTTATTAATGGGAATGATTAAAATTCAATGAATTCGTGCAGGTAGGAAAAAATCTGAAACGTATTGAAAGTTTCGTATTAGTATAGTAGCAGGTTATAGCTCCATCTATATCAAAATATTATATGGAATCTTCTTTTCCGACCGCGATCGTAGGAAGTTAGTTTATCGATGATCGTTGAAAGACCACTGGGGATGTCACATTTTAAATTCCTATACCATCGAATGAATGTACCAAGAATGATTGACATACTTCGTAGTTGGAAAAAATACATAGTGAGGTCGTGGATTTACTAAAGTCAGAGGAATGTTTACCTACAAATCTCTTCTGTCATTTCGTTCCAACTAGTAAACAGAAATCCTAACCTCAAAGGAAAAGTACTTGTGAACCAAACTTTTTACTAGCAATTTTTGTTGCTGAATATATATTTACTACGGAAAAACTATTATTTACTACGATTATAATGATTCCCGCTAGATTGATCGAAACATCGTCACATATAAATGAAAATTTGACGTCACCGTCAATAGATACAAAGGGATCAATTTGTCAGCTGAAAATGACAGTGAGTTAATTTTGTATTTATTCGGAAATCAGTCATCGTAATAATAGTTATGATATTCTAGTAATTAAAGTAATTTTCGCGGTACAGTCAAATCAACAAACATTTTTTCTTTATGTATCTCCGTAATATAAGCGGTTTTGAGCTTTAAAAAAAGTTTTTGCATATTGATTTAAGAATAACAACTCTAATTTCAAGGTCATCTAACATGACCTTGAATTATTACAAACGCATGGAAATCATGAAAAACAAAGCCGTCAGATTTTTTCAAAAAACAAATTCACCATCTCGAAGTCAAGATATTTAGGATCGCAAACCGCAATATTTAACATGTGCTCTTATGAGAGAGAACTGATAATCGTGATTTTTAATAATAAATTTCTCCATATAAGGAAAGGGGGGGGGGGGCAAAATAGGCCCCGTTAGAATCCTTAGTGTAATGAACTGGTTTTAGTCTCTTATATTGTGATTATTTTATTTCGATAAAAGAAATTGTTTAAAAAAAAAAATGTAATAAATAATGCTGTCGAACTCATTACCCAGTTTATCCTTCATCATATGTAATTTTTTAACCATTTCTATAAAACAAAAATTTTACTAACACGTCTGACGCAAAAATATCTGTTGGTTCTCAAAGTCTCGACAGCTTATTTTACCTTCTAAACAGTGTGGAGTGTCAAAAATTTTTGCCCCCAAAAATTTATAGATATTGAAATTTTGAGAGGGGCCCATTTTGCCCCCCCCCCTTTTCCTACGTGGCCAAACCTGTTAAAATTTGGCACACTCATGTAGGTCATATCAAACAAGGCTTGTCCAAATTTGCAAGAAATTCTGAACAAATTACTTTTCCGCGACAACTACCTTAATGGTCAAGACACTTTTTTAATAATCGTGACTATACTAAGACAGTTCTTGTAAAAGTTCGAAATATTAGAATTTTTAAGACTTTGTTGGAACTTATTGTTAGTAGGAATTTTACTATGTCAATATTGTGATTTAAGAAGTGCTCAGTTTTTTAAATCAAACGGCATATGCTCAATATTATTTAGAGTATTAAAGCGAAAAAATGTTGATAATGAACAGAATCAATTTTTCAGATCGAGGAACCAGCAAAATTTGAAAATCAAGAACCGATCCGTCGACACATCACCATGGACCTTCCTCCTGCAACGCTGGATACACTCATCGAAGATTTTACCAAAATACGAGAGCAACTGGCAAACGTTGCCAAAAAATGAGGAAGAACATAAATATAAGAAAAAAAACCATAAATGCAATCTTGTACATTTGAATGAAATAAATTTTTCTACGATTAAAACACGCTGGCGTACTCTGTAAACAATTTAAAAGCAACAGTGCCAAATGAGATCAATAAACATTGATAATAATATTAAATTAGTGTCAGGTGAATCACAGTGGGATTTACGAATCATACAATTGGATTTTTTTTTAATTTCAGCAATAACAATTTTATTGTACGTAAGTTGCAAAATTAAATGAATAATGACAGTGGTACATGGCGCATTGGACGGAAGGGCCCAAAACACTTCGCATTATTATAAGGTGGATTAAATTAGGATTAAGATTCGTCGTGGTGCGATTTGCGTCAAGTTATAAGTTCGTTGCAAACAAACGAGAGACTGAAGTTATTTCATACTTTATAAAGGAAATTCGAACCAACCTTTTTTTTTGTTATAAAAAATCTATTGAAGCCATGCCCGGTAATATCCAGACAAACAGTTGGATACGCTCCTACTTATTAATTGGTTTCTTTTTGTTGTTCATCTTTTGTTTTTATATATTACAATAATTAACATCGTCACATACAGACTTATACACTAACGATATGACTACAGCTCCAAACCAGCAGAGCGCGTTTATCGATGACAATGAGAATTTCCATCCACGTGAAGTTCACGATTGAAAAATTGATATGCCAATTTATTTATAAAACATTACAAATCATTAATGCTGATGCAGCAATTTTCTCTCTTTTTTCATCTTCGCCCCATTGTTTTGTGTTTCTCATATATTTCTTTATTTATTTCTTCGCTTTTTTTTCTCATTCCTCTCGTTTTTTGAGTTTTCCTCGTGATCGCCGAGCATCTCACTGAAACTTTATTTTTACTTTTCCTCCATTGATGATTATACTCTCTCTCGTTTCGTCCCACGCTCTTTCATGCCCCGTTTTCCTCAAATTTTATCGATTTCTTTTTTTCATCCAATTGTTTAATAAATGCGAGCTAGAAATGCAACGCGGTCAACGCTTGAGACTTACGCACGATAAAAATCCGACTCTTTGTGCAATGTGAAATTTACCTTTCTTGTGACGATCAACAAATGTTCATACTCCCTTTCGTACTCTTCTATTCCTCATCGATACGCTTCATTTTCACATTTACCTTCGCTCAAAATTCAATAGTGGAAACCATTTTGACGATATTGCTCGCGTTACCTTGTGTTTACATGTATCTATTACATATTGTCCCCATATTGCGTACGTGTGTCTGTGTTTGTGTGTGTGTGTAACTGTGTATATTTTGCTTGTTTCAGTTTTAAAAGTGTTTTTCCGCTCGAATTGACTATTTTTTGTTTAATTTTTTTTATTCTTTTGTGAAGGGTACGCCAAAACTGCCAGCGCTCACGATCTCTCTCTCTCTCTCGTTTTTCCACAAACGATCGAATTTCCCCCGTAAATACGCGCGTCAAATTTGATCATCCTGTCTTTTTCACTTTCTCGAAATTCTTTACAAAAAATTAGCGAGCGAATGTCCGGTGATAGGCTTTGAAATTTCCGGCTCGTTCCTTCTAAGGTCACCGTGGAAAATTACGGGAATGTCAGCGTAAAAATGGTGAGAGAAAAGTAACAAAATGACTGATTCATTCGAAAAGTAAATTTTGGAAAGGTTATCAAGGAAATTCGCTTAAAAATTTGCCTCACCACGGTTTCTTGTCGTAGGCTACGAATATAATTTGACAATTGTCAAAATGCGTTACTCTTCCCTCTCTCTTTCGTTTTCGTAAAAATACGCGTCTATGTAAGTGTTATTTTTTTTTCTGTAAATTTGCTCCTCTCTTGGTTGCTTGCAAGCACACTGGCGACTTATATTTGTATGATAAAATTCATTTTTCGACCACGAAATTGCCTGATGCGTAATTAGGGCTCGCCACATTCTACATGATGGCTTATTTTTTTCATTTTCCGAATGTTTATCCAGTTTTCTTTTTTAAACGTGTTCCTTCTATTTTTTTCTTCTCCTCTTTTGAGATAATTTTTCACGTCTTATGTTCAAGCATCTTCATTGCATTATACAATTATTGACCGATCGATCAATTAATCGGTTTTAACATTAACCAGCTTATGCTCTCGATAAAAGCTATCTATGCGTGGGGAGCAGAGCACGAGAGGAGGGGGAAAAAATGGGGGGTGGCAGGGGGGGGGGTCCTCGTGTCAATTTTTTTTTGTCTCATCCTCGTCAACTTTCGTTCATCTTTCTTGCCACAAACAAGGAATGTCTTCGTACATTATATCAACATTTAATAAAATATCTGAAATATTAACGAATAGCCTATAATGATTACCATACGACTGCCTTAAGGTACAGCTATATAATCAATAATCGATAATTATGACCTGATAACTGATACTCAATAATAAATAGATAGTTTTAGTTTTCATTTTGTTAGCTTTTTTTTCCTCCGAAACGGTGCTCACTAGAATTCTGTCGTTTCATATTTTTTTACGATTCACTTTTTTACTTTTTTCTCGATATTTGAATTCAATGGAAAATTTCTCATACGCAAGTGTCAATAATTATCTATTCTCTCTTATTTTCCTCTCTTCGCTTCATTATTCGTCTTTACTCCAATTTTTTGTTCCGTCACTTCGATAACGTATATTTAATTTCTTTAACGTTTAATCGTTTTTTGAGTATTTATTGGTGTTGTTATTATTGGAAATGCTCGATACTGCCCTAGAAAAATTCTCAGCAGCCTCTTATACATGATAATCCTCATTCTCTCGCATTCGTACAAATTTTTCACTCTCTCACACTTATTCTATCGCTCTCTCTTTCTCTCTCTCTCTCGCAATATTTTCTTGTGTTTCTTCTTCATCATTTTTTTCTGATTTATTTTATTTACTTTCAACGACCAGCGAGCTTCAGTTCGCTACGTTAGAGCTTTAGTCGTGACTAAATAGGCGTTACGCGTTTATCCTAAACACAAGGGTATTTCGCAACAATTCTCTCATATCATTCCAAAATTTTCGTTTTATTTTCAGATTTCCTTTATTATATTTCATTGAATTTTCAGGAAAATCAGCCTCAGAACTAAAGCGGAATAAAATAAGTTGATTTTAATCCAGCATATCGATCGTGAACTTCACTTCCCAATCGATATAAACAGATGCGATTTGTTCGACGCGAATTTTTATTTCTTTTTTGTACCTTTCTCTCTCTCTCTCTCTCTCTCTTTCTCTATCTATCTATCTCTCTCTCCTCCTCTCCTCGTGAAGTCCCTTCGCAATCGGAATTCGCGCCCCTCGCTCACCCATTCTCGATTAAATTTTCTCCTATTTGCAGATTACACTATTACAGTGAGTCGGTCTTTATGCCGGACAAAAGACTAGTAGAATTTCCTCACGGAAAAAAAGAGAAGAAGGAAAACGGAAAGAATCTCGGAGTTTACGGTCTTCAGCCTCGAAAATAAAAAATATGTGGAGCGTCAAAAACGTCCAACGTATATATTTCAATTGAAATTTTTTCCCACGCACACATTTATACATATGTATAACGGGCAAATGTATATGCATGTGCGAAATACTAAAATCGAAGGTTTTGCAACGAACTCCCACCATTATCCGATATATAATAATAATAATAACATTATTTGATGTTCTTGCCTCTTCCGATCAATTGTTCTCCTTAACATCGTTCTCTCTTTCGCTCCCGAGTTTTATCTTTCTCACTCTCGTTCACGCTCTCCCGCTCTGTTATACTCTTTCGTACGTCCTCTCTCTCTCTCTCTCTCTTTCTCTTTTTTTTTCTTTCTCTCTTATTCTTTCTCTCTCATGCTCTCTTTCTTTCCACAAAACTACTCTCTAACTTGTATTTAATCCGAAATTTTCGTTCTCGGCGTATGTAAATCTCGTACTGGCAAAAATACCGTAAGGTGAAAAGAAAATTTAGCGACAATCTTATTAAATATTATTTCGCTATCTTCGAATACTGACAGGACATGCCCACGTACGAGGTACTCATGACGGGGAAATAATTATGTATGTATGAACTTTTTTTGTAACTATAAATAACGTATTTTATCCTCGCTCGGATGATATTTATCTTATTGATTCTGCATTTTTATTATTAAATTTTTTTTTATTTTCACTTACACTCTTTCTCGTTCTGCCCTTGTCATTCTTCTTTATTATTCCTTTTCATCCCCCCTCCCCCTGAATCCCACTTTTCGTTATTACAATTTATATTTTAAGTCGTTATCGTGTGTCTCGCATCATAAAGTACGCATGAATTTGCATTGCGTCGTTTTTACAACCAAATAACCTAGATCATCGTATAAATAAATTCATCGATATATCGTTGCCCTGAGCGCCTTGGTACCCGGCTTTAAGAAGGAAACTTTTTGTCTTGTTTCATTTTTTTTTTATTGATCGATCGTTTGCTCGCCTCGACGATCGACACGCTTTCAATTTCACCTCTCGGTTCGCTACGAATGTTTTTTTTAAATATATTTTCATCTTTTCCTCAATATTGTTCCGTGTGATTCGCGCTGTCAAAGTATATAATGAAGATTTCTTGATTTTGCTACAAATTTTTCGGGTTGTTTTTTTTTCGTGACACAAATCTTTACTGGCTGTCCTTCGATTCTTTCTCATCGCTGTGTCAACTCAGCTACGAAGTAACTCATATAGAAATATAAGAAAATTATCGTAAGGAAATAACGCACGGTAATAATTATCGGATTGTTTTTCATCAGCCAATTATATTTTACATATTTTGTTTTTTTTTAGAGTTAAAGGGCTCTCGATTAAGATTGTAAAGAGTGCGATTGTATTCCGATTGACTTGTATTAGATAAGAATATTTTATTATTTTGTTTATTCGTGTTCCATTTTAATATTTTTACAAAGCTCGAATTTTAATAATTTCTCTGGATAATTTTATATTTATTCGCAACTTTTTTTAAAAATTATTTCACTTGAAATGATATCAGTCGTTATATCATTGTTACAAAATGAGAGGGCCTTGTCGTATAGATAACCAGCAAAGGCCTCGACACGATTGTTTCCTTTTGTCTTACGATTAGCTTTTTATTTCATTGGTGGATTAGGTAGAGACGATAGACGAAAAAAAGCAAAGTTTACGCAGCGAAAACTCACTAAGGATGCAAGGCGATTTCAACTTTACTCCCTTCCCCTCGATCATTCTTGTTTCCATCAATTTTTTTTTCTATTTTCAAGAGTGTCAGCCTGTCTCTGACTCCACTATTTCGGAATCCTCAGGAAGTCCGGATAGGAAGACCAGCCTCGAGATTATGGAACTTTGTACAATAATTTAGTTGGATCTTTTTATTTCCTTTTTTTTCGCTGTAGCTCAACGAGAAACCCATTTGCTTCTTTTTTTCTCATTTCTCATCAAATTTTCGAAATACTCGGATGACGTTGGGCGATAATATTGGAAAATTCAATACGGTATTATAAATCCTTAGATCAAAGATCGGAGATTCATCGTTAGTCGGCGAGTCGCCCGTGTCATTTCAATGAGTCATTACATACGTCGTTATAATTACTTTGTAACGCGACTAGAGTCGCGATACCATATTGAGGCATTGGTTGAAATTTATTTATTATTATTTCGATTCAGCATTCAAATATAATATACATTCATATGTATATGCATATATTTAAAAATTAAGTGTACACGAAATCCGGATAACCAAAACGAATATATGATAATTTTCCGAAATATTTTTATTTTACTCCATAAGAAAATGTTGAAAAATGAGATTTCGAAAAATTAGAAAATTTAGTAATTTACAATTGTTTTTTTTCCGTGAATAATGATCTATTTTATAAAAAGCGTTGAAAAGTGAAAATAATACAATTTTATTTCTGAATTTTGTTTTTTATTTTATTTAATAAGAGTGGGCTGTTGTAATTGGCATGGTATGTCTCATATATGCAGTCATATACATACATATATATATAATATATATAATATATAAATACATCTTTAATAAGTTGTTCAACGGCGTTTATCGTCCAGTATGTATGAGTTTTGTGGGGATTCGCGTGGCTCGTCCGCTGATAAATAGTTTACACAGTAGTAATCAGATATTTACAAGACACATCTCGTCTCCTTAGATCTAAATTTATTTTACTTGTTGTTGTTCTTCTGTCACTGGAGATGAATTAAGAGATTTTTTTTCTGTGTATATTCGTTTGTGTACGAAGTGTCAGTATGCAATTATTCTTTATTAATTTTTTTCCGTCACCGTGTGCACTTGATATTCTTAAAAAATTAGCCTTTTTACATATAGATTATTTGTTTTTGGGCGAAAAAATATAGCTATATGTTATGTAATCGTATTCCCATTCACTATTGATGAGCGCGACGCTTAACATTATTTTTTCTTTTCTCATTTTTATTATTTAAGTATTATTATTATTATTATTATTATTATTATTATTAATATTATTATTAATATTTATGTCATATTTTTTAGTCACTTAGAATAACCCGGGGCAACTCGGCAGGATGTTTATCTGAGCTAGTACCGTTAAGATTTTCCTTTTTTTCATCTATTTCTTCCGTTTTTTTTTTATTAAATTCCTTCCCATCTCTCAACGTTCAGTTTTGTTCATGCCTATTCCATTTTTCATCCTTTTTTTGAATAATAATCATAATAATAGGTATTTTGAAATTGTCTAAAATGCGTACAAACGGAGATGCGGAATCGTATAATGAACCGTATTATGGTCACTTTAGACGCTGCTGTCTCGTTACTGATTTATTTATGAATTTTTTTTTGATGCCTCTTTCGTCTGACGCTGTGATCCTTTCTCAGCTGGCTAAAGTACAAGTTCACCTCTTTTGTGTTCTGTGTTGTAGCTTTTATTTATTTTTTTTGTGTTTTTTTTAATAAGTTTGCGTTATCTCATCATGCTTTCGACCTGAATATCTAAAATATCGTTACCTAGAGACGTTACCTCGGAGAAATTTAGAGGATAATTCTGGAAAAGTCAAGACCTATGAATTACACATTTGTGTATTCGCATACGAAAATGGATCATGCACGAACAAACTTATGTGTAAGACACGTATTTTGTTTTTCTCTGTTGATTAATTCTTGCTGTTCATCCCTCGCGTTCCTTATCTTAATCATTTTTAAAATTATTTATTTAGTTTGAAGCTTCACACAGCCAAAAAATGAAAAGCACTTAAAACAGTGCTCAACACTATGTAAATAAGTACCCCGATCGATTAATTAATCATCCATTCATCCAATCGATAGATTATTAATTTATTCATTTGTTTAATTAATCAATTAATTAATTGTAATAAAACGGAATTCGATTGGCTGGAGTAGCGCGGGATATCACACCAAGAGTGTAGCCCTCGTACGGATAGTTCTTTTTTGTTCATGCTTTTTTTTATAAATTCCTCATCCTCGTCTCGTCAACCTGCCCTCACTGTTGCATTCTCCCTTCTCGTAAATCCCATCTCGTTAAGCCTATTGAGTTACTTAGTTGATAATGAAAGTCTATGATTTACATCAGTAACGGTAGTTTTAACTTTATCATTATTTATGAACTCTCATTCTCTATGAACGCCCAAACTTATTCTCGTTACGGTAGATTTTTCAGTGTGAGCGATTTTTATCCAACTTCTCGTCGTTCGACGATGTGGCGTAATTTTTTATGCATGTATATATTGTTAATATACATATATGTCACGAGTACATATATTTATTTAGAATTTATACATACATAATTAATTACCCGATTATTTATATACATTTAACTATCCGCTCTTTAAACACTTTTGTTCTTTTTAATAATTCACTTAATAACTTATAAGTAATACTTATCTTTTAATGTGGCTCAAATTATTGAAAATTTCAATAATAACAAACTCCAATTGTTCTTCAATTTTTGTTTCGTTTCATTTTTTTTTCTTTTCGTTCTTTTACATTTTTCTCCGGCTCCCCGATTTTCTTCGTAATAATCACACTAATTAAATTATTAATTACGATCGTAATATCTAAATATATCACTTCAAAGCGTTCAACTCGATCCACGAGAAATCGCTCCATGTTCTCACAATCGGCATCATGCACTCCAGCACACCCTCGAGCTTTTTATCTCGCGTGCGTTTCACGCTCAAGGCTGCGATTGTAACATCCCCTATTATCGATTCGTCGTCGAACGATCGGAAATTTTCATCTCCACGTTCAACAAGATTTTTCGCAATTTTTTTTTTAATTTTGTCATTGATTAGAAAAATTTACAGATTTTTTTTCAAAACTCTTCACTCCTTCCTACTCCGTTTTTTTACTTTCGCTATATCCAAGGCAAACTCACGATTTAATCGCAACGAAGAACGATAAAGAATCCGATTCTATGTATCTATACAATATAATATGTATAATTTTATATACATATACATACACATGTGTATATGTATATGCATAAATAATATAAAAGTGACAGGCATAAATGCTTTGAAACGCATCGTAATAAGGGATGTGCAAAAGCACCGGCACTATTTTTTTTCTATGACATGACTTTTTTATCATGACCATCGATGATTCGTCTAGTCAATCACATAGACAGATATTCTCATTATTGACAAATACGTTAGCAACCGCTTTTCTCTTTCGCTCTTTATCTAATCATAACAATTTGTCTCTCGTCATAACAAATGTATTTATTATTCCGGAATGCGTACTCCTTCCTATCCTGTATGTTCTTTGCTTTATTATTAACTTTTGCCTGTCATAAAATTAGTCTGCTGTCAAATCGATCAGTTTCACTTTTTTAAAAATTTTTTTTTTCTGTACATTTTCCTCGACTCTTCGATTCCTCGACGCATCGATCGTCTCTCTCGTCTCAACGAAATAAATTTCACGCGCCCGCACGTATTCGACACACCAAGTGAAGCGAGGCTGACAATGAGTTCAAATTTTTAAATCAATTTTTAACGTTTTATTTATTTTTTTTTTTTCAATTTCTCTCTCACTTTCCCCTGCTTATTATTGCAGAAATAAATTGGTTCATTCGCGAGATTTTTCTCGAGCTTGCGGAAACGCAATTTTAGAAATATATCAATTTTTTTTTTTTTTTTGAAATTTATAACTCTTATCACAACATTGCTGACATTCTCCACTTGATACACATCATTCTCGTTCTCGTACAGTCGAAGGCGAAGAGTATTTATATCGTGTGTTTATTTATAATGTGTGTTTTGCCTTTCCTTCTCTATTTCTCACTTCTCGCTTCCTCGCTGGATATTTTTATGTGTATTTTGTTTTCTTGTTTTTGCGTTAAGTTACGTTTTATTTTATGTTCTGCTTGTGTTAAAGTCGGCCGATTTCGAATTTACGCGATTATATATTACAGAAAGACTAGGTGTGGGCGTTTTTCACGTATTGTTGAGGAAATAGATGTCATAACATTTAATGTATGGAAGTCCAATGATTCAGACGTCGAGCAGTGTTTTTGTAGCGTCTTATAAATTTTTATTACTCCTCTTTTTTTTCATTCTTTTTTTTTCTTCCGATTTTTCAAGCAGTATGATTCAGTGCGTTCGAGCACGAATCAGCCGCAAATTATTTATCGCAGCTACATCATCGAATTCTGAACGAACGTAATGTCAAAATTTTTAGTTATTTTTTTCCAGATATTCAATAAAGATTATATAAATACGAATTGGTGTTTTTTTTATTCAACTTATCATATTTTTGAGCCAATTGGATCTTTAATGCCTTCCAAACTGAACATTTTTCCTCTCTCCGTCTTCGATTTTCGTCGTTTTCATTAAATAGACTGTATTTAAGCCGTGACCAGTCGTAGCTCGGAAAAACTTTTGAGTGAATCGTGACGATTTCCCGCAATAGTATTCATGCACGAAGTTTAGAAGTTGATAAAAAAAGAAACAACGAAAAATCTTTAATCAAAAATTCTGTGTACTAGAAAATTAAACAATATCATCTTTGGTTTCTCTGTTATTAATGTTTTAATAATAATCTTGAAAAATATGCGTTCTCGTAAATACAAAATATAAGCTGCTTAAAATTTTAATGAATACAATCGAAGTTAGCATCATGAACTCGCAACTATTTTGCTAATTTTTTTCTCATTGTATACGTCTAACAACTATACCGCCTATCAAAGTAGTTTCCTCTTTTCTCTCTGGAATCTAATATCTACAACAGTGTCTCCGTTCCTCGTACTCATTATTTAATGATAGTAGTAGTAGTTGTAGTAATAATAATAGTAATAATAATAATAATAGTAGTAGTAGCAGTTTCGGTATTAGTAGTAGAGTAATAGTATAGTAGTAATAATAGTAGTAATTTTTCTTATTCGTTCTTTTTGTTTTTTTGTCATTTATATAGAGAATTTTTCCTTTTCACCTCAGCTAGGCTGGTAGTTTGCATTTTATTCCTTATCTTTTGCTTTCATCCTTTTTTTCTCTTTAAATTAGCGAGATACGAGATTCAAGTATTTATTAGAAGCGTGTTCAACTTAAATCTCCGTACGTGTTTTCTTTTTTGTTGTTCCTCGTTCTCATTTCTTCCCATCATACCGATTCGAGATTTTTTAAAAATTTCATTTGATACGACAGTTCTGTAAATCTTTCCTGTACTCCTGATTGAATAACCAATAATGCTTTATTTAAAATCACTCTTAAGTTTAAGCAAAGTATAAGAATTTTCACCGTGTGAACGATTGGTCGGGTTTAATTTTGTTGTTTTTTTTTTTATTGTTGCGTAAAGAGATCCGATGTGACAATAATGCGAGATTTAATACCTTTCGATTCTTCAAGTATGCAGAGTAATGAAATTTTACGAGATCGCGGATGAAGGAAAAATTTGAAAAGCAGATAAACGTTTACTAAGGGAAATTGAAAAGTTTCTGATTCATCAGGAAAGTGATTATTAGAAAGAATAGTTCAGGAATTGTCGAAGGTTTTGACTTCGATGAACATTCTTTTAATATTTTTCCTCCAAATTATTATTTTTGTCGAATATTTTCTCACGGGGTGAGAAAGTGAATTTAAAAAAAGTGTTATTACGTTTTATTTTAAAACCTATTTCATTATTGTTTTGAACACAGTGTTTTGAATTTATAATATTATTTTCGTGAATTGTAAATAGAAAAATCCCACAAGAGAATGAACATATTGGAAAACTTTGACGGAAAGTTTGACCCATTGGGGAGAAAAAATTGGTGTAATAATAAAAAGATTTATGAAAAATGTCGAAAATTTTTCATCGTTAATAACCGAACATGTACATTAAACTCATTTTGTGCTCCAGTACAGAATTTTATTTCTGTTCTTGAATCTAGACAATTTTTCCTTTCGTTTTTTTTTTTCAAAGAAAATAGTAGTCAAAATCGAATTAAACTATTCGTTGACTGAAATTGTCGATTATCGAAAAAATGATAATTACAACGGCGCAAATCAACAATTATCGTCTAAAACGTATCAATTATTTTTTTTCGCAAATTACATACATACTCAGACAACAAAAATTTACTAAAAAGATTCAATGAGAGTAAAATGTTTGGTAGAAATTTGAATATTCCCACACTCTTTTCCTTTTTTATCAACTATCCGCATTTTCGGTACACAATCTCACTGGGATTAGTATTAAAATTATTTCTGAAGCAACACGAGCCTTTATGTCTCTTAACAAAGTGGCGTTCGATAGAGGAACACTAAATACTAATTTTTAATCGATTTTCATCAGTTTTCAAATTCGTCACTTAAGGGTCCTTCTCTTTCATTTTTCTTTCTCTTTCTTTTCTTTCTCTGTTTGTGAGTGTGTGTTTATTCATGACTCTGTACGAATATCGATGAATTATCGATCGCCTAAGGTTTAAATGGAGGCAGTCACCAGCGTCGCTGGAAGGAGGAAAAAGCATAATCTACATGTACATAGGTAACGTAGAAGATACAGATTTTTTTGTTATTTTTATTACTTGTCTCTTCTATTTTAATTAAGATTTAAATTTAGAGTTTAGATTTCTCTTATCTCCCATTTTTATTTGCACTCGATCTATCCTGGTTGTATCTTTAGTTATTTTATCTCTGCATGTATTTATTTTCATTTGGTGAAAGTAGATTCTAAGCTGGTACATTGTGGAATCGGCAGGAAGAATTCTCTGCACGTCGCGTTTCAATTCCGAGCATCTTATGAACCTTCGCGTCAAAAGTCCATCTCAATCGAAAATTCTTACTCGATCTCATCAATTAATTATTTTAAAACCATTTTCCATATTTTTTAAAAATCTTTTCCCCTTCTTTTTTTCCTCAAACGCTACCAATTTTTTTCCGTTACGAAAATAATCAAATTTTCATGCATTTCGCTTTCTCGCTATATCTTTTCAAACCGACGAATGGACGAGTGGGTTTCGGACCCGATTACACTTTTTTTCATCTTTTTACTACTCTTAGTCTCTTTTTCTTCGTTTTGTTTGTGTTATCATCAAAAATGTCTGTGTCAATCGTTCAGGACGTTTTTTTATCATTACTTTTATTTGTTCGTATTCGTCTTGGCTCTTTTTGATGTTTAGTGTGATTTTTTCCAATTGGTGATTCGAAAAACTTACAAGCATTTTTTTCTACGCGTATGTAAGAAACGCAAGTGTTTTTTTTCTTCCGTTCGACTACGTAATTAGTAAATATAGTTTAGTTGTTTTCTTTTTTTTAATCGTAATCCTCTTGTTTTTTTTTCTTTCTTTAATGTATACTTGAAATATCACGGGGAGTTCTTTGGACGAATGACGAGTGTGTTCCACAGTGGCAATAAATTATTTCGAAACTCCGGTGTTCGGTATGGTAGTATGTCACGTCTTTCTTCTTTTTTTCATTTTCCCTCTATTCGCCTGTTTTTTCTTCGGATTAATTTTTTTCCCGTAACCCGTCCGTCCCTCGAAATTTTTTTTTTGTGAACGGGAATTTTGCTCACGACGGTCAAGATTTTCGCTAAATTAGAATATCTCAGTCACCTTTTTTAATTTTTTTCATCAGATGTTCAAACGCGAAGGAATACCGGGGTGCGGGAATGAAGGACGGGACGGCGAATTTTTTTTTTTTTCGTACACGATTTTTCGACCCGCGTTTCTAATTCACTTTTTTCCACTCTCTTCGGTAATCGAAATATTTTTTTACCAATCTTAACAATTTTTGTAATTGAAATAGAAAAAATGTCATTGTGAAAATTGTTTTGATTTTTGTTTAAAAAATTTTTCTCTTGTTAACGAAGTCGCGTTAGCTTTAGACCGAACTTATCTTGTGGAAGAATGTGTGAGTGTGTGTGTATGTGTAGTAAAAAGCTCACTTTTATGAAAAACGTTGAAATTCAGCGATTGGCAAATGCGAAGCACAAAAACGCAAGGATTTTTCAATCTGATTTTATAAAATTGTGTTTCTGCCTTGATTTTTTTTTCTTTCCAGTTAAATTTTTCTTTCGTGATCACGAAATTTATTTTCATCGGCTTTTCACAGTCTCACTGCGATCCGTCTCGACAATTGACAAACAATAAACAGTATTTAATCATCCACATTCCATTTTTATATATGTATAACTCAAAAAAAAACAAAGAACATGATTTTTAAATTGAAAATTCAATGCCCAATGATTTTGGCTCAACGGTGTAAATGAAAAAAAAATTTAATTTAATTTAAAAAATGATCAATTTATCCTTTTAGGTGTATGTCAGTTACGCGAATCGTTCTTATTTCCAGTGCAATGAAAATGGAAATGCACGAAATGAAAATTCTTTCGTGAATGTTGCTGCTGTTTTTTTTAAATATACACGTATTATTTTTATTTTTCTCTTACGTCAGTTTCTTAATTTTTTTTCCGATTATTTTAGAAGGCTACCCGGATGAATCTTTCTTCAAAAATCTGTCGATTTTTTGCATCATTTCGTCGGAATTTACTCGAAACGATCTCCCTTCGTTTTCATTCATGTTTAACAATAATAATGACGATGACGACTGATGTTGATGATGATGAAAGTAATAATAATAATAATACAATTTTCTTTAGCGTTAGCAGTAATTCATGAGCCCACGAGCGGCTCTCATTGCTCCGGGACGTGCGCGTACTTGTAATAATTTATTATATTATGTGGCAATTAGCTGGCTTTTTTTTCTCCGATTCCACAGGAATTAATTATTTATTATATACACACACGTGTACGCGCACGGCCGTATATATACATACATACATACACATATGTATATATATACACTCAATTTTTCATACGTATATGACTTAATGGCGACATTTAAGACGCGCCCGTAGGCGTCTATATCTGCGTAAAAACGGCTCGTTTAAAAAAATGTTTCTCATCCCTTTCCCCCCCCTCTCCCTCTCTATTTTAATCCTTAATTTTCGTTATTTTTTCCACTCCCCTTAAATTTGTTTCGTACTTGGCTAAATAATTATCTCTGCGTTATTTATTCCTCTTTGTGACCTCGATCGGTCCGTCCGCAGTTTGTCCATTTTTAAAAATCATTTTTAATTCTTCATCCCGAAACTCGTGTCGAATATCTTTGCACGCCCACGCATGTACGCGCGTTGGAAAATATGTAAATCGTTAATACATGCAAGTACATGAATGAGCTTACAAAAATGTATCTATATCAATATTATAGTATAGTCTTTGGGTCAATTCGTCTCCTAATTGCGTGAAAATCTCACGAATCTCAACGTGTATCCTGTCTCTCATTTACGTACGTACGCCGATCCTCCGTTAACCAATTTTTACATTCAGCCTCGTTTCGTTCCTTCTCACCGCCTTAAGTAATCGATTAATTATTAGTTACAATAATTAGTATTATCTGGTATGATCCCCGCGGTACGCCGGAGCTCCCTTCCTCCTTCTTCTCTTTTTCATCCCTTCGCATTTTATTTTTTTTCCCTTTCCATCCCTCTCGAGCCTTCCTCCTGTTCCTTCGACTACATCCGAAAATTCCTCTTCGAGCTCTTCCTCTCGCTTTCACACATTTTCGAATTTATCCTCACCTATCTATATATATTTTTCTTTTTTATATTTTTTCATATATATACAACGTACTTTACCCTATTTTCTCTCTCTCGTTCTCTCTCTCTCTCTCTCTCTTTCGTTCTCTCTTTCTCCCTCTTTTTCTCTCTCACTCTCATTCCATCCCTTAATCAGGCGCTCGCTCGCATGCATCCAGCATACGCACCCGAAAGACACATGCACACGCGGAAAAATCGGACGCGCACTCTCAATCTCACTGTTTCGTCGACGGGAGAACGGCGCTACGGAGATGCGATTTGAACACTGGAGTCGGTGGTGTGGGGCGCGAGTAGCGGCATTTTTTTGGTTTTTTCTTCCATTTTTTTCCCTCTTGGTTTTTCTCATTTATTTTAGTTTCTCTTTTTAAATCTCTTTTATATATATATATAATATATTCGTTCGTTCGGGAGTATACATATGCATGCATATACTTATGTCCGCTCATTCGTATATTCATACATAGGTATACTCGATATATTTTTCTCTCTCTCTCTCTTTACTCGTAGTTTTTCCCTATATGTCCGGGGTGCGCTGTACCGAAAGAAAAAACGCGACATTTTTGCTCGTACGCAAAGCTCTTTTCTCGTCCCAAGCTCTCTAGTATTTTAAAATTTTTTTATTCTGTTTTGTTTTTTTTTTTCGTTCCAAGCTCTCTAGTTTTATTAATTTATTTTTTTTATTTAATTTTTTTTTGTTTGTTTCTTTAATTATATATGTAGGTATGCGATTCGAACGCACACACGGTGCACGTTAACGTGGACGCACTTTTTTTTATTTGCACGTATTTTCTGGCACAACGAGATCTGATTTCTCACCCCTCGCATACGTAAACGGACAAACACGGGGTCCCACTCTTTCGCTTCTTTTTTTTAATCCATTTTGGTTTATTGGTTTATTCTTCCCTTTTTTTGTTTCTTCATCATCTCGAATTCGGTTACTTCCTTCACTGCCGCCGTTATTCTTGTTCCGGTTTTGGGTTTCTCGGATTTTTCGGCTTCTTCAGACTTCCTTTGATCTTCTTTCTCTTGTTGTCATTCGATTTTTCTCGCTTATCCTCCTTTTCTTGTCGTTTTTTTTTCATGTCGAAGCATTCGATTATGCGGCACTGTAGTCCTACGCCACGTGATAACGCAGGGTGCCGCTGATGCTCTTCAACACAATGCCCAGCACTGGTCGCCACGCTGCCACCGTCTCCTTTACTGTAAATTTTTTACACATTTTAAATCAGTAACATATGTAAGCGATCATTGAAGTAAATAAAATATCAATATGGTAAGGGGGGCAAAATGGGGTACCCCAAAAATTTTGCGAAAATTTTCAATATTTCTAAATTTGATAAAATGTAAGGTATTCCTCGCATAAAATAGTTATCTTCAGATTTCACTGAAAATTTGCAGAAACATCCTTTGATGTCATGTGTACAACTGTGTAAAATTTCAGGAGCTGTTACCGACTGAAAAATCAAGATATTTATTCTTGAAAATCGTCATTTTTTGCAACATCCCATAAGAGCCCGTGTTAAATATCACGATATTAACGACGAGTATCTCGATTTTTCGGTCGATGAAGCCTATTGAAATTTTCCACACATTTTTATATAACATCAAAGAAGCTTCAATTAATTTTTTACAAAAATTTGAAGACAAAAATTTTTATGATTTTGTTATTTATTATATAACAAATAAACTTTACGTAGGATCGATTTGAATTTTGAGTATGTTTTTCTTTAATTGATTTGCAATGACTTTTTCTAATGGACTTAAATGCTCAGTCCACTTGGAATATAAGAAAAAACGAGATCAAAATTTCGATACCCGCCCTCGCACTAGGAATACCTTAAGTACCCCATTCTGGTCCCGCCCTACCTTAAAATTTGCAAATTAAAAATTTTTTTTGATTGTTTAATTTTAGTCAAATATTTCACATACCTAGTAGTCAGACGTCAGTCTCAATGCTTACGGTGGCTGGATTGATGTTGTTGTTGTGACGGGGGTTGTAGTTAGGCTTTTTCGTGCCCTCCTGTTGGGTCATTAATATACCCTCCCCCAAATCAGCTATGTCTGACGACGACTCGGATAGCGAGCTCTTCTTCATGTGTTGACCTGCAGATTTCATATACGAAATTCTTTAGTTTTTGATAACAATTATTGAAAAAAATGACATTTTCTATATTTTATCCATGTGTACATTTTTTCTACCAAATTCTGTCATATAATGACAAAATATATTGAATTCCTGTGGAATATGTAGAAATTCTGATTTTTTGGATTTTTTTGGGAGATTATTACAATATCTGTTGAAATCTGATAAATTTTATTCTATCAGAGATCTCAGAAAAATATCAAAAAATATTGACAGCAATAGGTATTTTTTGAAAAATGTCAAAAAATATTTTTTTGACATTTTTCACATATTTTTTTAAATCTCGGTTTGTTTAATTTTATAATTTTTATATAATATCACTTTTCAACAAATAAAAAAATGAAAATAAGATAATCAAAAAACTTTTACGTAATTTTCAAATGATTTTGAGTTTAGAAAAATTTCGTATCGAACGACGACGTAAGAGCCTTCTAGCGATGTAACGTGACAAGTTACAAGGCTAGTCAAAAGCGTTAGAGGTTACGAGTTTATTAGAGCTAAAATATATAAGATGGTAGTAGATGAAATAGCGAAGTGACGAATTATCAGCACCGTCTAGTCTCGTAAGGCTTCGTAGATAAAAGGATTACCATAACAAGCAAAATTCTCGCTGCGTCTATTAAGTACCCAACACTATACTTTATTTTATACAGCAAGTTATTAAAAGTTGACCTTGTGCGGTATTTTTAAATCAGATCACAAGTTTCGGATCGGATTTCTTCTTATGATGCAATTCGAACGAGGCTAAAAAAATGCTTCTTCGAGGAAGATTATTCAAAATGTGAAACACACATTCAATATTAATCCTTTCAATCAATATTTTATCTTTAATTGGGATGTCACCTAAACTTCATTCTAAGTTTAGGTTCAACCCTAAAAAACTATATTTATGTCATTTTTTACGAAAATTTTGTTACGTAATGTAGACAGAAACGATTTTTCCTAACTTTTGTGATTCGCATATTCAAGTTACGGCGGAGGGCCAATCGATTCGCGTGTCGCGATAAACCGTCTCGAGTATGTTGCTTGGTTAGATTACGATTACAGAGGAATGATAACAGACTGCGCGACTCAGCAATAAGCATTAATCACTCGGCGGGAGTTTCTCGCTTCGACCAAATCCACGAAAGGGAAGTTAAAGAATCGATGATTGTAGCCGAAATGGCATTTTTTGTATCTATACGTTCCCTCCCGGTTTTGGCTACGAAAAATAAACGCGATATCTGATTGTAGCACGCTTTTAATCGCACATGTTTCACCTAAATCTAGAATCATCGCGGAATGCAAATTCGTCAAAAATATCATGTGAAAATTTGCAAAACGTGAACATTGCAACGTTTTTAAAGGTGTTGAGTCTTAAATCGCAAATGATTATAAAATTCTTAAAATTTGATGTTTTTGTGTGAAGTATTTAAGAGATCGTGTACAAATTTAACGACGATTAGGAAGCTGGTTACTGAGAAATTGGAATTCATAAATTACACGCGGCCTATAGAAACTGAAGTAAAATCGCAATTATTTTTTTATAATTTTTTTGTTGCAAAAAATGGTGCTAAATATATCAAAAAATCACACCCGAGGAAAAACATACAAGAAGCATTGTGTAATTTTTCCAACACATTTAGGAAGCAAGTGTTTTGGAAAATGAATAACAAAAAACGAGGACGTATTTTTCATCGTTTTTTGAAAAGTAAAACAGTTTCCACTATCGAGATTTTAGCGTTATCAAGTTTGCCCAAACATCCAAAAGTTAATCCTCACTTGTCAATTTTTATTAAAATTATTAATTTTTTTTTACAATTTATGATTTTTTTATCATTAAAATTCACAAATACGAAACTGATTTTTACATTGACGTTGAAACAATACGAATGTATTTATCAATTCCAACAAAATTCAATAAAATTCAACTTTTGGACGGAGCGGTAGGTAGTCGACATCCTCAATAAACTCGTTAAAAGTATAATTAAAAAAAACTTGCCTATAGTGCCAGGGAGGTACGGACAGCTTGTAACATGATTGAAGTTTTGCGACTGCATCTCTTCCTGGTCAGTCTCACGGTGATAGAAGTAATTGAAGTTCGAGACGATAACTGGTACGGGAAGTGCGATCGTCAGGACACCAGCGATCGCGCATAGCGAACCAACGATCTTCCCCCAGACTCCCACGGGCCTGAAACATTTATTAAAAAAACACCACCGAATTTAGTGACGAACTGTCAACGCTATCGTATTCTGTATTGTTTCCGCTTTTTTTTTCAACATTTGCTTTATTGTGCGAGGTGTGGTGTCTATTTTGTGTGCCGTGTCGAGAAGTGTCGCTCTACTTGCGGGAGGCCCAACTGCGAGTTGTATACATATAAATTACTAGTGACTTGCTGCGTTAAATACATGAATGTATACATATATTTTTCAACACACAAACAATTTTCATATATACGGTATGCATAAATTTATATAATATATGTATACACATGTATTATATTTATTTCACTAAATCGTGAGCATCGCTAATATTCTATTCGTACGATAAATTATATTTCTATCGACATTATGCTGCTGCTGACAGCGAGACTCGCAAAAATAAAGGAAAAAAATAGGCCCAATAACGATCGATTTATCGTGACGTCATATCCAAAATCCCTCGATACATATTGAAGGCAGATCCAAGACCAATATAAGTTTATTCATTCCATATTAATTTGTTAATTGTACGTGCATCGGCTCAGTACGAGCGAGAGGGCCAGAGAGAAAGTCAGAGAGAAAGAGAGAAAGAAAGAGATAAGGAAAGGAATGGAAAGAGAAAAAACAACGTCCGAGGCTGCCTTCAATTTCGTCACGAGAAAATCGAGCAAAGTGCGAATCTGCGTTTTCGTACGTGCGGCTCAAATGGAACGTGTTTTCACACTCTTTTGCACTATGTATCAAATGTATTTGGTATACAGCAGTATTAATGCTAATTTACGCAGTGTTATCTGTTTATATTTTTGTTGTTTATTTCATTTTTCTGTGTTCAACACTCAAATTCATACATCTACAATTATGGCACAATGTAACATTAAATTTTATTCTTTAACTTCAGCCATAAAAAACAAAAGTATACGTGAAATTCTAATCTGTGCGATTATATAGTTTGAGAGTAAACAATCATGGTCATAGTAGTTTAATGGTGAACGTGGTAGCATTCCTTGTTGATTTTGTTGATCAAACACAAACTGGAAGACCTCGATTCGCTCATAAACGATCACTCATATCGTTTCCACCGTTTTATATCCCTCTTCTGCTTATTTTTTAAAAATTATTCCTTCATTCTATCGACACAATTTTTTTTCTCTTCTTTCCACGCATTTCATTATATAAACTATTATCATAAATTCGTGTGTAACATGAAAACAATGAATAATATTCAAATGTAGCATGCCCTCTCTTCAGCATTCCGGGTAATTGAACTTGAGGCGCATGCATTGAAAGTGGTGAGATTATTCCGTGTCCAATTTGGCACACTTTGAAGCCTTGGAAACTTGGAAAATTCTTTGTTAAATTGCAGTCAAACGATTATTATTATCGTTAACAAAAACAACGCTCTCACACCCAGGTATGTGCGTGTGCACTTATTTTTTAACTACAGTAAATTTTGGTTCTGCTCTATTTGAATTCCGGATCGATCACTCGAGAGCCGGAACGCCCGGACGAAAATTTTCATTGTCCCGCTGTAATGATCTAGCTAATACAGATTTAACTAAAATAAATTTATCTTTTTGTTTTCGATCTGATACCTCTCGATTTCAAGGCCCGAAAACTCGTGTGCCGAAATGGGAAATATCGAAGAAAATTACTTTTTACATTCCATCAAGAATTTATTGAATTTTGAATAATTTTCATTTCGTTGAAATGTTTATTATTATTAATATTAATTTTATCGTTGTGAAAAATCTTCGATACGCCAATCGTCACACATCGTTTCAATGTTGTCATAACAATGACGTCGGACGTGAATTTTTTCTCGAATTTACCACATGGTATAACGAGTATTCGTTTGGATGCGCCAAATTGGCGAATCTCGTCCTCGTGAGGCTTGGCTCAATGACGTTTTACTTATCTCAAATTTCGTTAAAATTGTTCATTGAAAAAAGAAAAAATTGAGCGCGTTAAGCACATTAGTAGCTTTTTCTCTTCGTAATGCGAAGAACAAAGAATTTTCCCCGAGTGAAACATTTTTTTCGTTCCTTTTCTTTTTTTTTTGGTCGGGTAGCAAAAGTGAACCGCTTCATCTCCCTGAGAAATCTTGAAAATCGCGAAGAATGAGAATTCGCATCTTTATGTAAAGAAAAAATAATTTCCAGCAATTCAATCAATTGCTGGAAGGATGGACATGATCTATGCTCATTTATCGAACAAACACATCAGAGAAAGAATAATTATCGTTTCACCCGAAAATTTTTATATTCGAAAGTATAAAATTACTGTCTCGTGACAACCGTGGAATATTATCCATGTCCGCGTATTCGAAAAACTTGACAATCTCTCCAAGAGAAAAGTAGAAAAAGAAATAAAAAAGAAAGATAGAGTTAGAGATGGGCGGGATAAAAATTGAAAGACAGAGTTAGAGAGAGAGAGAGAGAGAGAGAGAGAGAAAGAAACGATGCACTTCCAAGGGATGCCCGACACGCAATAATGCTCGTAAAAAGGTAAATCGAATGTATGGGTAATGTAACAATAAAATTAATTTAAAAAAAACATAAAGAAAACAAATGGAAAAAAAGTAAGAAGAAAGATTGTCGTATTGAACGACGATGCGTGAGAAAGATAAAAATGAGGAGAGAAGTCTCTAAGCGACATGTGGCTCCGAAAGGGTCAATCTTCGTGAATATCATTGCGCGTGTGTTTATTTTTTGCTCACAAATTCATATGAAATTCGTTCTTAGATGTACTCTACAACGGTTGGCCAATAAAACGTCTAGCGTTCGAGCTTTGGGTGCACGAGACTGGCAAATCGAAAAGAAATCAAATGGTCACGACCCAGGTGTCAAGTAAGGTATACATGATATGAGGACTAACGATTGACAGAAGCGAGAGGAGAATGATGACTTGAATAAAAGCTCGATTGATCGTGTGAAAAGAGATTTTAAAATCGCAAGTGATGCCGAATATAAATATACGTGGCAGTAGAGAATAACAGGAGGAGAGGGAAGAAAAGAAAAAAAAGTAATAGAACGAGATGTAGAGAGGATAAAGTAAGACTGGATAATAAATCTGAATCTTATAGGGTCGTGATGCGAATAAGAAGAGAGTAAGTTAATCCAACCAACCATTTAGTGAACCATATACAAACGAACAACTCAATAGGAGCATACTGTGGCATTAACTAAAATGTTAATGAAAGTGAGTACATCATACGTCATGTCACCATAGCCCACGGTCGTCATCGTGACAACGGCCCACCAGAACGCGTCCGGAATGGACTTGAAGAACGAATTCTCGGAGCCGGCCTCCGCGAAGTAAACTGCCGATGAGAATAGCACCACACCTGCAAGACAACGAAAAAAAAACCCCGTTCAGATAATTCGTGTATTTATCTTGTACCTCATGTCCCCGTAGCCCACGGTTGTCATTGTGACCACCGCCCACCAGAACGCGTCCGGTATAGACTTGAAGAAGCTCTCCTGCGATCCGGCCTCCGCGAAGTACACCACCGAGCTGAACAGGATCACGCCTGAAACACGACCTCGCCACTACTATCTTTGTCATCACCGCACGCTCGTCGACATACTTGTCTTTCTCTTTTTTTTACTTCTTTTTATGCCGTTTCTTTTTTTTCCTTGTTAACAATTTCCCGATCGGCATAATCCAATCTGCCGGTGTCTTGTCTTGCCAAATACAATTTCGTCCTCTTCTCGCCTTTATTAGCGTTTATTTTCATTGTCATCTTCTTTTATGAACATTTCACGTATTTTGAAAACTTGGAAAACTTCTGCGTTAGAGAATATATCAAAATGAGTTATTTGGAGAACACCTGGAGTGTGATTATGTGCACCGTTCGAATCCGAAGATCGACTTCGCCGGAGTTTCCGTTCTATCGAATTTTCGTGTTTTGTAGTCAAGCCCCATCTAAAGGTATTAGTGCTAAGCCCCATCTAAAGGTATAGCTACCGGAATGTCCAAAGAAGACAAAAATTCGATAGAACGGAAACTACGGAGAAATCAATCTTCGAATTCGAACAGTGGACATAATTGCACTCCTGTACTTGAAGTATCACAATTTCAATCATATTGATAAAATCTTCCAAATCGGTCGAAATTTCTGAAAATCTACTCAACAGCACTTTTATCGCAAGAATGACAAAAAATGTCTCAAAGATAAAAAATCATATTGAAAAATTCGTTTAGCTCTTTATACAATACAGGAAAAGAATGGCAAAGGAGTTTTCGACTGTCATATACTTTCATTGGAAATTCAATTTAAAGATTGCACATTAAAGGCTATCATGCAAGCTTCTCGTAACAGTAGCATAGCGTTTGATTTGAAATTCCGTCGTAACATAGCCGCTTCATAAGGCTGGTACCACAATAAGGCGTAAAGAGCGTCGTAGCCCTATTGTAACGTTATCGTATGTCGGAATCATGGGCTACAGGGATAGGAAGCCGACATACGACACCGTCTTACAACTTATTGTGGAACCAGCCTAACAGTAGCATGGCGTAACATCAGAGATTTCGGCCGATCAGGTTACTCCGTAAGTGGCTATGTCATGACAGATGGTCAGATCAAACGATATGCTACTATTACCAAAAGCTTGTGTGATAGCCTCAATACAAACGTTTTTTCGAGATAAGTTTCTAAATGTACCAAAGAATACAATAAGTCTATTCAATTGTACTATTGATGTTAAAAGCTCTTATTGCCATCGATGTGCTGTGTGGGAAGTATATTTTATTTAGCGATATTGGTAATTCATAGAGGTCTATTTTTTAGGGACTATTACATTATCTGATTATTGGGAAAAGGACAATTGGGGAGAGATTGAAGAGAAGGATTATACAGAGGGTCATATATCGTGAGTACTCACCGATGAAGAGGAAAAAGATGAGCAGACCGAGCTCTCTCATGGAGGCCTTTAACGTTCGTCCAAGAATTTGAAGGCCTTTACTGTGCCTGGACAACTTAAATATTCGGAACACCCTGACCAGTCTGATGACCCTTAATATCGCTAGGGACATTGCTTGATTGGTGCTCTTGTCCTGTGGGCTGACCGGAGCCTTCGGCATGTCGAGCTGATTCTCCTTTCCGGCAATAACCGTGCCTAATGTTATGAAGTACGGAATGATCGCGATGATGTCGATGATGTTCATAACGTCACGGAAGAAATTTAGCTTATTTGGGCAGGCGAGGAAGCGCACCGATAACTCGAACGTGAACCAGATGATACAAATAGTCTCTATTAGGAAGAACGGGTCGGTAATGTCCGGCACTTCATCCTCCTCTATCTTCGTGCCGTTCGTCGTAGTGTTGAACACTTTATAATGCTTAAACTCAGGCAGAGTCTCCAGGCAGAATATCACGATCGAGAGTAAGATCACGAATACGGAGATGATTGCGACAACTCTCGCCCCCTGAGAGCTCTCCGGATACTCAAAGAGTAGCCACACTTTTCTCTGCATCTCATGCGATGGCAGCGGCTTCTCTTCCTCCTTGATAAATCCCTCGTCCTCCCTGTATTGTTATAAATAACATAGGAAAAAAGAAAGACTCTCATCTTTACCATTATCCGAGCATCATTTCTGCCATTAATAGACTACGGTTACCACATCGATAGGAAGCACGCACTCACCTATGCGTCCGTACAAGCACGCACACAAATATTCACAATGAATAATCAAAATAATAGAGCAAAAAGTATCTAATATGAATCGGACAAAAATTCGATGCTTTCGCCCAATATGTTGGGCGATTGAAGCAAAAATATTAAAACCATAAAGACAGAGAGATAGAGATCAAGATGAGGAAACGGGCAGGGATGTCAAGCAATGGATCCATCAAGGAACTTAGTTGGACAGGTTGAAAAAGAAAAACCCGTTAATCAGGTAAAACCGTTTACCTGAACTTATTGGTGGCCAGCTCCCCCAACTCGTAAAACTTGATCTCCTCAGAGAAGACATCAAGCGGTACGTTGACGGGACGACGGAGCCGGCCACCGCTCTGATAATAGTAAAGTATCGCATCGAAGGATGGCCGATTCCTATCGAAGAAATATTCGTTGCGTAGCGGATCGAAGTATCGAATCCGCCGTGCCGGATCGCCAAGTAGCGTGTCCGGAAACTGGTTGAGCGTACGTAGTTGTGTCTCAAACCGTAACCCGCTCACCTGTAAAATGACATTTCCGATATTAGTCCCACATCACGATCATCAATTCCTTCTTTCAACTATTCTATATTAATATATGGATATACAGTTATTCCCGCGTGGCAAATCCAACATTTTTCATGACGTTCAAATGCTGACAGCATCTCCCACGTAATGCCCCGGAGATTTTTCAATTCGGAATGCAAGCTACTCTATTGCCGGACGAATGTCACAAGTCTCGCCCGTGGTAATAATTTTATTTATTAGATTCGTTTAAAGTTTCTATTTAATGTTTGTTCCCATTGAGATTAGTTTTTCACGCATCGTCAGAAACCGATATACGCTGCAGTGACGAGGAGGAGACGAGCGACGATTTGAATAACGAAAGGATATATCAGAGGCGGAGAGAATGACACGAAGAGAGAACAAAGTGAGACAACATCGTCAATGGACCAGTGTAATTGGCGCAATGCGGTCGTGTTCTCAACCGGGGACGGATAATCCCCTTTCGTACACAATACGACCTTGCTACCATATTCCACTTCAGATTCCAAGATGAACTTGGAAATCTGCCAAATCATGTGTCTAGGTCACTTCTCCATCGCTCCCTCTCTCTCTCCCTGTCTCTCTCTATTTCTCATTCTTTTTTCTCTTCGTTCTCGTCTTCAGGATAATCGTATACACGAGCTCTCGCCTCTGGTTTCTTTCCAATAAAAGATTCCAAATGTACACATTTAAATTCACAATCGGGGAGAAGACGAGTTTCTTTTTTTTTCTTCTTTCGTGGATCCCTATAGGAACATCAACTATTCCTCAAACCCGTTAGACCCCAAAAAGTTATTTTTCCAGCTAGCTTACCGCCGTTCCGTTCCAAAGATAAAAAGTCTTCTCTCCACCGCAAAGTTTTCCACTCTGCAATGTATCAAAAGTAGAGAAAAAAAAAGAAAAAAATACCTATCGGATCGAACAGTGTACATTTAAACTCCGCGTTAGTTGAGGTATGAGCAAAGTTTTCTTTTGGAACCAGTCTCACGCGATATATTCTCAATTGGTCCACTCTCTGCCAAACAACTTACTGTACCGCTTGATTGTCGTGAAGGGGAAATAAAAGAGTGTGCCTCAAGCTCAGTAGAGTCTCGTTGATGCATCTCACGCTTTCTCGAAATGATGTGTATCGATAGTTGAATAAAATATGTTGCAAATACGAACCTTAAGTCAACAAAATAATAATAGAAACGGTGATAGTAATGATAAGACAGTAATTAGTTTTACCTTGCAATTGCATATCGCAATAAAATACGTTGAAAATCTGACTATTGCTAGGAGTAACACTAGAATTTACAGACCTACGTAAAACTGCTTACTACACGAGCTTCTGACGAACGAGAAATGTAATGTTAAACTATCGAACAGTGATTATTTACGTATATTTATCATTTTGTCTGTTTTGTTAGAAATGATACTCTTCGTTGTTATTGTTTTCTTTTCTTTTTTTTTCAAATCTTACGTTGATGGTGACTCTTCCACAGAAGCCATGATCGTGTGGTATCGGCTCGAAGTGTGTGGCGCCTGTGTATTGGGTGTGAGTGTTTGGACCATCCTCGTCCTGGCTGCTGAGCTTCGGCAGCGATCTGAAAGCACGACGAAATAATTTTTAACTTTTGATTGTTATGAACAAATTTTTGGATGGTGGAAGTTAATTCGTTAAGTGATTTTACAGGTGATGATGTTCCGTAACTTATTTTGTAATAAGGCACTACACAATTTAGGATTCATTTACGACCCACGATGGAATTATTCTAATTTTTCATATAAGACATCATCTAGCGTGTGACTCTTACCTTGCCAGAAAGCGTTAATAAGTCATTGAACGAATGGCACTATAATTGTTGCAACGCGTTGTACGTGTACGAACTTGACATATAAAATCTCCTATTTTCCTGAATTTATCTATTTTTATAAAAAGAAGAATGACCCTGACAAATTTAGTAATAGACATTTATATAAATATAATTAAATTTTATGATGTTGACGCATACCCGGAAATACTGAAGTTGGCATATACCGATCAAAGCAACTTCAATCATTCGTGTTGTCCTACTGTGAAATTGGGATGAAAAACTTTGAGCTAATCGTTCTTCACAAGTCATTTCCACCTGAGTCTACGCTCGGAAAGTTAAAAAAATATTTCGGGCTTTTTATTATCGAGAAGGGGAGAAGCGAGAGCGTGAATTTTTGCCGTTTTATTGGCTGACGCGTTCTGACGTATCTGCAGTGATTCCGAGAATAACTAGAAGCTGCTACCGAAATAGCTTACGCACGGCTATGTATTCCGATGAGAAATTCGGATCTCGGAAGTCACGTGCAGGAGGACGATTCTGGCCCGGTTCCGGAAAGTCTATAACAGCTGACGGAGTTTATCAATCGTTTTCTATTATTATTATTATCATCACTAAAACATCAGCGACGGATGTCGAACAAGAGTGAAATGAATATCAAACGATTAATACACGTGCGATGTAAAAACCTTTTTTCTGTAAATTGCTAGATCAAATCATTATCTGGGTTCAAAAAATCCGAAATAATTTCATAGTTATGTCCGGACTGACAGAGCGAGATGATTCGAGCGAAGTGTAAAAATGGATGAGGAAATTCAAGCTGCCATCGACTGTCGATATACTGTCAGAGAAACGCCAAAGAGCATGTCAAGTTACGAATGTTCTCGTCTCACTATGTACCGTAACCTACCACGTGGACGCAGACTGTTTCCGATAAACCATGATTGACAGGATTATCGAATACGATGCTCATTTTTTTAGAATCATTTACGATTTCATAAATTTTTCTGTGTGATTTTGTTATTAATTGTTAGAGAAAATTAGTACCAAATTACTAATTTTTGGTAACCGATGATAAAATCCCGATAATAGATATCCCAGTAAATAATATCTCAGAAAAAAAATCTCACACTAAAATGTCCAACGACAAAAATATCCCATGTGGTCTTTGCGCATGGCTACTAATTGAGGACCTCAAAGTCTCAAGTCGAAATTGTAATTTTTCTGTAATGTCAGTACTTAAACGTTTCAAATTTCTCGAGGATTTTTTTCGAAGACTGGTGGAATCCAATTTTTCAATTACAAGAGAAACGTATTCTTTCATATATTATTTTAATTCCTTTACCCATAATATGTTGTTATATGATAACAAATTTGCTAACTTCTTTGCCGAATAAATGTTATTTTTTCTTCAGCGCGTGTAGTTTAATGAGAGGTATCATATTCTACTGGGATTATAGAGCGTTCAACGATCACCCTGGGCAGCAATTAAGTTCATCAACGAAAGTCGTAGTCCCACGTTGATGCCATTATCTCAAAACGTGAAAATTGTGTAACGTTCTCACGGTAAGTAATTCCAATTTAACCAATGTTATGCATGATTGACAAGCTCTAAAAACAAATTTGCGAAAATGTGAAATGTGACATCATTGGCTTAATCTAATTTTTGTCGTTTTCATTACATAAATGTAGTGCGTGTTCGTTTCAAATCAAATCACAATCCGTATAAAAAAGAATCTATTACTGAATATAAAACTAGAGCTAATGGAAAATTGGATGAATGAGAGTCAATTGAAACTTCATTTTTCATGTATGCGTTCTGCAAAATTTTTATACGTAGTTTTGATGATAAGATCGATGATCTGAATAAGTTGTAGAAGTTCTCTTTATAATTTGACATAAATATTATTTACAAAACGGATGACAGAAATATCTGACATTTAACGAACATGTAACATGAACTCCATATAACACGGGTTACGTAAAAATTGCAGATTTATTCGGTATATATCTTGCTGAGTACATTAAGGATGTATAGGCCGTACAATCCCTGACAAAAGTGACTTTTTCATAATGAATTGTTAGATTTCAACCTTTGTTCTTTGTTCTAAATTGAAATTTTGTATTATATTATTTGCAGTGTTACTCGATACTTTGCTAACGTTTTCTTAACAATTTTCATATTTGTTGTTGCTCAAACAATTGAAAAACAAAATTTTCAGGCAAACTTGTTTAAGTTCAGTTTTTAACATTGTTTATATGTGACGATTATACAAAAAAATATGAACAAAAACTTATTTTTTCAATAATTTTTAAAAGCAAATTTGTGAATTTTCTATCAGAGACAACCTTAAATTAGAGCAACTTGAGAATTCAATATCTTTTGAACCATTCGGTCAATCATTTCTAAATTTGGCAAAAAATTTTTAAACATGTTCACAAACAATGTGCCAAGATTTCAGCAATTTTTTATGATTTTTTAAAAAGGGTCTATAACACGATGAAATCACGATAGTCAAATCCAAACGTTTTCCTCTATACAATTATAATTATAATAAATTAATAATTGTTAATGCGTTTCTATACGTTCTGCAATATATTTCTTTTTATCTAATATATTTAATTAATTGTGACATTTCTGGTACATTCCAGTATGCAGATGATTAAATATACTCGGTTTTATTCTGCGCAGCATCTGTGCTATGCATATTTTGATGTTATCCGGATAAGAGTGAAGTGAACATTCGTTTGTGACAGATCCGATCGCAAAGCTGGACGGAAATCCCTCGGAAGTGGATGAAGAATATGAGGGTGAGCGTATTGAATGTTGTCGCCGGTTGAAAGGAGAGTCGGAAATTCGGCTTTTCGGGGAGTATGGCTTTGATGATGGAAGGAAAAGAGGTGACACAACTTGCACGTTTGGCCCTCCGCGGTTGAATGCAAAGCGAAGAAGAGGGAAAAAAAAGAATAGAAGAATTTATCGGACTTGCCGCAGGGTCCTCGAGGCTCAACCGGAGTTGGCAAGCGACGAGAGAACCATTCAAAAGTAGTGTATAACAAACGAAAAAAGATTGCCAACACTGTCTCCTCTCTTTTCTCTTCTTCCCTCCTTTTTTTCACTTTTCTCAACTCCGGAAGAATGGAGCAAGAGAGAAATTGGGAGAGAGGTTAAAAGAGACAGTGGTAGGAAGAGGAAAGTAGGGTTTCAAGAGTGTTGGAAATGTTCTTTTCATCTTTTATAACTACACAAACAGAAAGTTGTGCGCGCAGCAATTGACCCAGTGAGCTTTGAATCCCCCCCCCCCCCCCACTTTCGCCTCTTTCTATTGTTATCTTGTGGGGTTGCACAATTCTTTGATGTCTATTTTCGCCCGGTTACATATGTCCGTTGCGTGCGTACAAGTGGCAAAAGAAAATTGCCACTGACGTCTGCGGCACGGAATAATAAAAATACGAATATAAAGCTACGTGACTCCAGTATTTTCAAGTTGCCAATTCTTCAAGAAATATTTTTCAATACTCAGCAAACACGTCTCGAATGCACATGTGCTCTGTCTCTGTCATTCTCTTTTTCACCCTTCTGAATTTTGCTTTTATTGTTAGAGACATGAAAACTCGTGACAAAACTGAGCAACATTAAAAATGGTAATAAAATCTTTGTTCCGTTTACGATCAAAGTCAGAAAACCTTAGGTTTCATGTTTTCTAACGGTTAGAATGGATATACGAATGCTATAAATGCAAATTTTTCGTAGTGCGGAGAAAAATATGGTTTTCCAAAATAATTTTTAGAAAGTGCGATATTTTTGAAAACATTCACTTCCTTTGTTATTCATAGCATATTAGATAACTTTTAAGGTAGTCCTCACGCTGCAGCAATTCCATTAGATTTCGTTGAAAATTTGCAAAAACATTCTTTGATGCCATGTGCACATGTGTGTAAAATTTCAGGCACTGTTACTGACTGAAAAATCAAGATAATTGTTTTTAAAAATCATCGTTTTCCGCAACCTTCCATAAGTGTCCGCGTTGAATATCGCAATTTACAATAACGATTTATACGATTTTTCGGCTGATGAAGGTTGTTGAAATTTTGCACATGATTTTATGTGGAATCCAACAACCTTCGATTAATTTTTCAGAGAAGTCTAATGAAACTTTTTTTACGTTTCTGTTTATTACATAACAAATAAACTTTACGTAGGATCAATTTGAATTTTGAGTACGTTCTTTAGTCAATTTGCAACAACTTTTCTTAGTGAACTTAAGGTAGTTCGATGACGGCTACGTGAGTCTTTGAGTGTCTAGCAACTAAATGAAATAGCTTAATCTAAAACCGGCCTTAAAATTACTCATTTATCA